>PVJX010004937.1:0-89608 GCA_004027295.1 Dolichotis patagonum
GTTAACAGACTCACTGTTTGAATGTCTGCTTTACATGTTTTAACTTTATAATTTGAACAACTATTTCCAAGAAGTCAGTATGTAATTTGTCAAGCAATAATCTCTTAGGTTTTTTTGTTGTTGTTCTTTTCCTTTTTTCCTTGGAATTCTGTATTGTTGCTACCCTTTATTCTGTTTTGTTTTGTTTTATTTTTCTTTCTTCTCTTTAAATAAAATTTTAAAAAAAGAAAGAAATGGATAGATAGAAATAGCAGAGTTCTGTTTTTTTAGAGGTAAAACTTGGGTTCAGAATTCTAAGGAGAGTACTGAAGGTGCCATGTGTCCATTTGGTAAAGGCAGTGAGGAACACAGTGAGAAGTTGGAGAGCTGCTGACATACTGCTGGCATTTTCCATGAGTGCAGGATGCTTGTCTCTGGAAAGTGTGTATATAACACTGTGCCACATACACCCTCAGACACTCTTGCACATACCTGGTCAGTTTCCTGAGTGCAATGGGCCCGTCACAGCCTCCCATTCTGCTCATGTGACCTGTTTCAGAGGTGAGATTGTGATTATTCAATCTGTGCCTCTTACCAACAACAGGGACAGTTTAACAACAAAACATTCACACTGGCTAAGCAATTGGGATTTAGCACAAGCAGGAATAATTCTTTTACCTGTAGCAATTTAGTAGGCTGCACATGCTCGCCATATGCTGACTCCTTAAATGTTCTTTATTAAAATGGAATGTACTGAGATAATGTATCCTGGAAACTTTGCAAGTAGAGCATAGATCCCAGGGAATTCCCAAAGACCTTTCCTTGCACCTGGTAGAATCCACGATGCCTTGAGGAATCTTCTTTCTTCTTCTTATCTTCAGAAACATGTCTTCCACAGCTCTGAAGCACAGTTGAATTCATTTATAACCAATAACAACTTTACTCTGGCCTGATGCTTTCCCCAGCATTTTCTTCTAGAGCATGCCTTCTCCAGGCAGCTACCCATGAGATGCCCTGGAGAAGAAGTACTAACTACCTCACACTGTGTTTGAAAAGCTACAATATTCCACATACACATTGACTTGAACAGTAAGCAAAATGTTATCTTAAATAAAAAATAGAAAAAAAAAAACAAAAACAATACTTGGACAACCCAGCCTCAGGGTGAGACAAAATCAGGGTCCAGATGCCAACATAAAGAGTTATTTTTTTTAAAAAAAGGTAGTGTAATTAAAAAATATAAGCGACAAATGTTCCAAGGCAATTGCAAATGTCACAGAAGAAAGCAGTGAACCTCCTTTATGGAGCCACTAGGAAGTGACCAGCCTAACAATTGAGACTGAGAAATTGTGAACTATGTCACACTCCACCAAGCAATCTAAAAAGGAGAAAGGTGCAGTAGCATGGCTATGCCTGAGAAGGATGCCCTGTGTTAGGGACATGGTGTTGAACAATGAAAAATGTGATTGTGAAATTTTGGGGGTTGATAGTCAAAGAATAAAAATCATACGCCAAACTACAGAGATATCTGTCTGACTTCAGCACTGGCAGGAAGCAGTATAGCAAAACTTTTTAAGGGGCCCAGAGGAACCTGAACTTCCTGAAGAAACACAGGTAGTTACGGATTCAAGTAAGGCTCTAAATCCACAGGAGATCACACAATCCTGCCCTGGAATAACAAGTGCAACTCTCTGTGTTCATCCATTTGTCTCTACCTTGCTTTCAACAAAGTCAATGAGCCCAATCACCAGGTAACAAGAGACTTAGGGCTTCCTAAGACCCAGCTGAGATAGTGACCCAGGTGAGAAAAGCAAATGATGAGGCTTTCAATGCTAGGAATGGGCTTTGATATCAAATGCATTGGACTCAACACAGGAAGTAACAGAAACAGAGAGGACTTCCAGAACCACCATTGCTGCAAGATCTTGAAAACTAGGGCCAGCATCTTTCTGTAGCTGTGCTGGACTTGCAATTCATGCCTTGTGTGCTGCTGTTGACTCAAATGCCATGGAGGTACACTGTGAAAAGTCGAGGTAGTGAGGGGTGAGGGTAGGCAGGAAATGATGTTCCTGATGCCCAGGGACATATTTGTCAAGTACTGCCCAGGACAGCATTAAGTTGGCTCTATAGCTGAGATGCTGAAGGCACTAGCCTGGAAACCCAAGTGTGCTTGAAAGGGCATATCCTTTTGAAAATAAAAACCCAGGAATCTGAGATATCATGTTTTCCTTTTTTCAATCATAGCAACTTAATCAAATGGAAAAGAGAAACAATCCACAGAGTTTGGGGGAAAACAAAGACTGGAGAGAAGAATTCCTCTTGTAAAAGAGTCAGAAACAGCCACAATTACACTTTAGGAATTTGTCCCAAGTAAATGATCAGAACTGCACAGAAATTGATATAAAAGATGATCAACAGAACTTTACTTGAGTAGTGAAGGGCCAGCAGTCCCCACTTATTAATGGGGCCTGATTAACTAAGTCTTGGGATACCCAGTAATGATGTTAGTACTCTAGGAAAAAGTTTAATAACTCCGAGAAATGTTCAGGATGCTTTAATAAAAGGTGGGACACAATACAACATAATAAATGTGATTCCAGTTCTTTAAAATCAAACACATATAGAAAAGACTAGAAAAAAATACAAGAAAATTCATAGTGATTTTCTCTGGGGCATGGAATTAGAATTGATTTATTTTCACTTTTTTTTTTTCATTTAAAATTTCTCCTATATTTAGCATGTTTATCTTTTTCTGATTATAAATATATTTTAATTTGAATTAAATGAGTAATTAAAAAATAATAGCTTTAAATAGAGAAAAGTTTCCTGTACTGCAGAATACTAAGAGTAGGCACTATTTGAATTTCATTCTTTTCTCACCCTGAAAAAGGCAAAATTATTATTATTTTCTTTTTAGAAAAACTCTTTCTGTCTTAGCTTTTCTCAGCATTCCTCATCTCCTTCTAGTGTGGTGCTTATGAAATATAAAATCCAAGTTAAATTTGAGTTTCAGATAAAAAACCAGTAATGTTTTGGGGCATGATATTTTAGGAACATACTTATATGAAAATTATTCATTATTTGTCTAAAAATTAATTTTAACACGATGTCTTATATTTTATTTGATGAATCTTGCAAGCCATTCTTCTCCCAGGCCATCCCATTGTTTTGAGAAGTATGCCATTTTTCATGAAAGTAAAACTCATGAGGAAGTCAGCCAGTTGCCTGAATCTAAAAAGAATGGGGGAAAATATCCCTTTGCTAGTCAGGAACCCTCATAGTTTTGGGTTTTACATTTTCCTTTGACAACAAGAAGAGACAAATTTTAACTTGGTCCTAACAACTGAAATTAGTGTTATTTTTTGTTTTTATTTATTTTAATTGATACATATATTTATACATATTTTAAAGGCACAGTATGATAATTTGATATATGTATACAATGTGTAATGATCAAGTCAAAGTAATAAGTTTTTCATCTTTTCAAATATGTATCATTGCAATGTTTTAGGAACCCTCAGGCACTTCTAGGTATCTTGAAATACACAGTAATTTATTACCAGCTATAGTTGCCTGTGGAACACTAGCACTGATTGCACCTGTCTACCTAACTGTTTTGGTCCCCAGTATCTAACTTCCAAGTCCTCTTCCCCCTCCTGGAGAGTGGTCATTAGAGAATGATCACTATTTTAATTTAAGGGAAAAGAGCAAACACCATCATGAACATCATTTACCATAATCTTAAAGTAGTGTTGTGGCCAAGGTGACACATTTTAGGCTGACTTGAATTAGTTTCTCTTTTAGTAAAGGTGGAAGTCCTCGAGGGCTCTTTTCCAGAGTAGTACTAGAAATAACCACTTCTCACTCACCTGTGCCCCTGAGCACCGATTACTGGGCACACGCATTTCTTTCATCCAACTAACAGCCACCCTAGACCACGGATAAATAAGTATTATTGGAAAATACAGAAGGTTGTTCCAGTGAAATACTGTGCTAAATTTTAATAATGACATCTTTACCTCATCACATGCATAATGTTGTAGCAAATCTTCCAGTTTTTCTGCACTATCTACTTTGAATCCTCATAAGGTTTTGCTATAATGAAGGGACTGAACAATGTTACTTAGGCTGTGTTTATGCCTCTGGTAAGACTGTGCTCAAATCATGCTAGCAAAAATAGATTTTCTTTAAGCCTTGATGTAGTAGAAAAACCCCATTGTACTTGGTTGAAGCCATAGTCGCGTATTTTAAGATAGTGGATATGTGAGAAGTTCAGGTCCAGATTTGCCAGCTGTGTGGCCTTCAGCAATAACCCACTTGTATTTTTGTTTCCTCAGCTATAAAATAAGAGTCATGGTAAGGCTCAAACAAGTTTATGTATGTAAAGTCCTTGAAACAATGCCAGGCACAAAAATGAGAACTACAAGATAGGTGATCATCAATATTATTGTTTTGCACTATTGACAGATATGTAACTTGTCTCAATATTTCCAGCAAACAATGCGGGAACATGCAGCAAGAACCTTAAAGCTACTTTTACTGTTTAATACCATGAATTCATTTCTAGGAGTCTACAAAATAAGTGGAGATGCCAGTATAATACAGGTATAAAAAAACCATCCTACTCTTATTCATCATAGCCAGATACTGGTATCAGCTGTGAGTCCAATACCAGAAGTCTTTCTAAATAAGCAGAGATATATCAATTTGATGAACTATTTACTCAGTCACTAAATATCATGTTTTAAAAGAATACTTCTTGAGTGTCATAGGCAATTATTAGGATAAGCTAGAAAAAGGAAAAAGCATACTAAAAGAGTTTCATTTTATTTCCTGGTCTACGTTGACAGACCCTTGTTATAGCTGCAAGGTAAAAGGTATTTGTCATATGTTTGTCTTCTTAGGCAGTTATACTAGTGGTCAACTGTAGCATCTTTGAAAAATTTATGCATCTATGTAATTCAGTCTAATGGAGCAGACCTGAGCTTTGTGTATGACTACAAAGATATATTAACATGTTCACAAACCTAAGAGAGATAATAAGAAAAATAGTGTAGAGAAAGTAGAGAACAGACTTTTTCCTCATAAGGCTTCTCTAATCAAATGAGAATGGATGCCTGGAATGATATGCTCAAAGTGACTGACATTCTATCCCTGATCACTAAAGAGTGCAGTATAGTAACACCTATCATGGACTCAGGAATGTATAGGCTACATATGCAGCCTATATTTGCCATCCTTGACCCTACTTATAAAGATAACCAAGACATCCCAAGAAAGGTAAATGTATTCAGAAAAATTCCAAAGACGTTCCAAGATTCTTCGTGAAATTGGCCTAGCACCATTAATCTGAAAATATGTAACACATTACAGTGAAATATGGGCAGTAGCCAACAAAGGACTGATTAGATAAAGGGGAAAAAGGGAAAAACAAATAGGTTAGAGGAGACTAAAAACATAATGCACACAACAGATCATTCATTCCATTTATTGGGATGCCATGAAAAGCCAAGGAGTCAACATAAAAATTAGCAAAAATTATCTCATTTTATTCTCCCAACACCTTCATATAGTATGAACTGCAATTTTGTCAAGTTAGAAATTTTATCGAAGAAAAAACTAAAATCCAAAGATTTTTAGGCTCTCACTGATATAAATTTTCAGAGCCCTCTTTATGCATAGGTCTGTGTGATGCCTATAATTGGAGTTCTTTCTAAGCCCTTACCCACATCTTTGACCATAAGGTAAAATCCAACTCCTTTCTGGATTATAGGAAGATTTTGCCATCAGGTTAAAACCAAGAAAGAAACCAAAGATCTAAATATTGTCATGTTGACTGTTTTATTTGCTCTCAGACTCTCTCCTTATCAGTGCTACTGGGCTCGATCAGTTAATCAGTTAGTTAATAATTTTCAAATAACCAAACCCTCAGCTAGTGATTTCATGAAATTTTCATAACTATTCTAGGGATATCTAGGAGTATAAGGACGGTAAAACAAAACAAAACAAAACAAAACAACTGTGGGGTGATTTTGTCCTCCAAGGAGAAGGATGAGCTATGTACTGAGACCATCAGAGGGAGCCCTTCATGGCCGCAGGCACTGAGCAAGTCCTGAATAGACCCAAGAGCTAGCATAGCTCCAGCTTTCCTCAGCTGGACTCAGCATCAGGGTGCCCAAGGCCAGATCCAGTTCAGTAAACACGGACTTTTGTTAGGGAAGTGCTCCTGCTTTGCTCAGTGTCAACCCTCAGTTGCATACGGCCGAATACTCAAATGTTCTGCAGAGCAGCCAGGTGCAGAAGTCTATCTTGGAGATTTTCTGCTGTTGCAAGAAGAATGATCAGATGTGATATTCAGTCAAGGTCAACCTGGAATTGGAAGACTGCAGCCAGGCTCTGAGGAGCCAGAGCCACGGTGGGAAGCTGCAGGCGCTGGGAGGGCAGTGACGGGGCAGGTAGAGTGAAAGGCCAAGTGTGGGAAAGTTTATTGGAAAGAAGGTGCCAACGATAACCCAACCCGCATGCCTTGGGGGATTTGGGAGCTGGCCATCTAAGACGGAGAGCTCAACCAGATGAGTTCAACCATTTCCACTTCATAAAATTCTTGATACAAAAATTGAATGGCAAACCCAGTTGTGAATTGCTAAAGAAAATTATTGAAACAAATTGTTCTGCTTTTTCAAATCTGTCTTGATGGTGACTAGGAATAGAGCAGGAAAAACAAAACCTCTCTGGCTACGTGCAAATAACCCTGTCTAAATCTAGCATCTAGGGAGTGTCATATCATCTATACTTTCGCACCAGGAAAGGGCCAAAGTCTGATCGTACATGAACCTAAGCGTCTGGATCTCATTGCCAGGAGAGATTGGGAAAAATTGTAGAAATTCTCAAAGGGAAGAATCATCTATGTGTGATACCAAAATAACAAAACCCCAAACTGCCCTTGGGTTATTGAACTTCAAGGCATACATTAGGTGGCTCAAGGAAGAGACGTGCTGATTACACATCTAATTTTCTGTCACTGTCCTCACTATGTCACATGTGTCATTGTGGTTCTCCAGATTACTTTTGACCTCTAAGTACCCAAATCTACTTTCCCTGATGACTCAATTTGAAGTTTTTTCTTGGCAATGGTTTCATTTGCTTACTTCCTGTCGGCATCACTTCTGAGAACATCACTAGGGTTTTTAGTGTCTCCCAAACTCCCAAGTACACAGGAGCTTTTCTGAGACTGTGGAGTCTCCTAGTCTTTCTCTCTCCTGATCACTCAAAGTGATTTCAAACCTCAACACACTGTCTAATCTTGCTGTTTCTGGACATACATATATATAGTCCAGCCTTTATCCCTTGATCTTTTTCACTGCTTCCCAGGGTAGAGTAGGTGAAGTCATCACAATTGTTTTTCAAGCTCAAGGAATTTGATAAATGAAGTTGTGTGGGGTCTTGGCAGGCACTACATTTGAGTGAAGTCTGCAGTGACCATCTGCAGACCAGTCTCTTCATCCCTTTTTTATAGGCACATATTCCAGTTCAAATTTCTTAGTTAGACTTTTCAGTGTGTCTCTCTTTTCTATATTTCAGCTTTATGCAATTATTCCTAAATCTTCCAAACTGACAGTGAGGGAGAGTAATTTGAAAGGACTGCTCAATTTAAGTCTTTTGAAGATTTGCACTATAGATGCATTTTTCTAATTTCCTGGCATCCTCTTTATTCTCCCAGACTTTTCAAAAACAATCGTAAGTGGATGAATAAATATAATAACTGATTCCACCAATATTCTTGAATCATCCTTTTGAATTTTCTACTTTTGGATATTTTGCAATTTAAAAATTTTTAGCATCTATAAATGTTCCAAATAAGAACACTTTCAAAGATCTCATGGATCTCATTAAGGGCATGGAGTAGGTACACATTTGTATGTTGTTTCTATATATAGAAGCTAATTTTTTAAAGAAAGAAGAAAGTTTATAAATTAAGGAATTGCCTTCATAACTATAATTCCATAATGGTTTTGTCCACTTCACTGTGAGCTTTGGAAATAAAATAAAGTTACGTATTTTAAATTTTTCCAAATGAAATGCTCTGTCTTGCTACTAGGAGACAAACTTTTTTTTTTTTAAACAATATCTTTGTCTCCATCACAATGGAAACAAGGAGTGAAGACCATTTCTGATCCTAATTGCACAGTGAAATTTGGCTTAACCAGCAGAGTGATAGTAGCTTTTGCACTGATGGAGGCATCTTGCTGCCTGGCGGCACCATAGGCAGGCCCCCAGAGGCTGTGCAGTGGGTGCTTAGGGCACCCGTGACTGTCTCTGGTATGACTGGAGCTGGGGTGTGCTCTTTTAAGGGGACAGTTCTGCTACTTATCCTAAAAACGTCAAAAGTTCAAGTGACGCTTTTACATTAAAGCCAAAACCCACTTCTCTTTGCAACCAGAACTGCTTCTTCTTTTGAGTGAAATCTCACTGAATTTCCAGATTGATTTGGAGAGAACTGATATCTTTTCAATATTGAACCTTTCCATCAAAGAACATAATATCACTCATGTTTATTCATGATGTGAGCCATACTCTTTAGAACTGAGGATCACTGTACCCTCCAGATGTCATATCTGATTATTTGTTGAACTATTTTTCTAGTTCAATTTTTTTTAACTTAGAGTTTCTAGACAGATAGAGTTCTATTTCTAGTCGACTGTTACACATTTTTTTCCTTATTGTAATAGGTAGGACATTCATCACCATGTTGTGTGATATCAGGAGTAGTTGACATCATTGTCTTATTTCCATTTTAAGGTCCTGCCTTAGTATTTCATCAGCACACACAGTACATTGTAGGTGAAAAGCAGCAACTGTTTCTGAAGTTAGAGAAATTTTCTATCCAAGTTTGCTAAGATTTCATACCAAGAAAGATGTTGAATTTTATTGAATGGAAAAATATCATAAACAGAGAATTTCAGTAACATTTCCAAAAAGATGGAAGTTTTAGAAAAATATCTATAAATGAATATATTTCTTGGGAAATGTATTCCTATTCTTATCATGATGGGATCTCATTTTCATAATTAAAATTTATAAAGACTGTGAATTATTATTCTAGGTGAAGACCATAATAATGGAATAATAGAAAAAAACAACAAAATTATGACTATTAAAACCAAAATTACAGGTGTCATTTCAGGCTCCGATGAAGAAAATAAAAGAGAAAATCCTACTTTTGTAACTCTAATCAGTTTTCCCCTTTTCAATTATTAAAATACTTCCTACCTTTACAATATACCTTGTCTCCCTCAAACTCCTAATTCCTCAGCCTCAATTACAGAAAAAGGACCAGCTAGAAAGAAAAATTGTAGTTCCCCTCCATACCCAGGAAGCATACCTCACTTAAAACAAACAGTTGGTAAAATTCCAGACCCAACAGGGATGGAACACTCAGCAGCTTTGCCTTTCATGTGGAGAAGAGCGAAATAGGCTGTTGCAGCATAGGGACCAATATTAGCCAATGTCTGGAAATGTCAAAGCGATTAACATGAAATACTAAACTCATGTGAAATCAGTACCCAAATGGTGTAACTTCTGAACACTCTCTGTACCATATTGCACACTGGGATTAAGAAAACAGCCCTTGAGTGTTTCACAATAGTGCCCTCTTCACAGCTGACCTCGTGTGCTTTCCAAAGTCCTTAATTCTGCCACTTTCAGCATCCCTGTCTCTGTGGATTTATGATGTGTCACCAATATTATTACTTTCCCTGCTCCCACCCCTTCCACCCCAAATATCTTAGGCATTGTTAGTAACACATTTCCACATAAGGGCGCTGAAAAGTCAAGAAGCAGAATTTCTCAGCAAAAGAAACTATAGGTAAAGGGGCTCCCCCTTATCATGTAAGCTGGCACACTATTGCAAAAGGTGGAATAGAGTGAGAAGGTTATCCCAAGAGATGCTTTAAGGAGGAGATTGCTCCTTATTTTTCAATATCATCAGTGCCAGCCAGCCCTGAAAGCACAGACACTTCTCTAATTTTACATCGGCATCATCAACTGCCTTAGCAAGCAGCTCAACCCTCATTTTTATGAGGCTTTGGGATATCTAGTAGCATGGAAAAGGTTTTGTTTATATAATTATCTACATAAGGTCCAGGGTAATAGCTCAGCGGCATGGAGCCTGCCTGGCAAGTGCAAGGTCCTGAGTTTGATTCCCAGTTCCAAAAAAATAAAAAAGATATCCATGAGAACCTGTGCATGGAAGAATCTGTCCATCCATGTAATCCACCTTCATCTCTGTGAGAAGTATAACACAGATGAGTATGACATGGCCCTTCCTGGCAAATCTTCTTGGCCCTTTTGGGAAAGAACTGCTATTGCCACACTTATGTCATTCTAATTATATAAATATGGAGCTCTGGTGATACAAATATAGAGCTCTTTTGTACTCCCTTACTCTCTGAGTACTAAATAAATACTTGTTGACTGACTGATTATTCTTTCCTTGCTGATAATGCAAAACAAAAGGATATTAACTGACTGCTGGGGTAATATCCTGCTCTCATCCATTATATCTTCTGAGCTGAAAACTACCTGAATCCTTGCCTCAGGTAGTAGTATTCCCAGTGGTCCTGCAGGTAGATTACCATCCCCTCTTTAGGGCCAACAGTCTCAAGCACCTAGCTTCTCAGAGGATTGCTGCTAACATCCCACAGCTGTGTCTCTAGGACTTGTGCTTGGCTAGAAGGAAGCTCCTTCACTCAGTGTTACCAGTGGGCACCTTCCATGACTTCTCAA
This sequence comes from Dolichotis patagonum, assembly GCA_004027295.1. Taxonomy (NCBI): domain Eukaryota; kingdom Metazoa; phylum Chordata; class Mammalia; order Rodentia; family Caviidae; genus Dolichotis; species Dolichotis patagonum. Next base: position 10,765 of record PVJX010004937.1, read on the forward strand.
TGGTTCTCTTACCTCTATGAAGACAAGTGTGAACAACTAGCCCAATCTAAGTGTTCCCATGGGATCTGCTGAGACTTGGGTGCCAAATGTATTACATTTCACTTTTCCTTTTGCTTCATTCTGCTTCTTACCCCATTCATAGTTATTGGTTCTAAGACTATTTACTAATCTCCAACTCAGAATGTGTGTTCTGGAAAATCAAACGTAAGTTTTATCTTCCTCCCTCCTATTTGGCTTCCAGTGGTTTGTCTCCCACTTCTGCATGTAAAGAGATATCTCTATGAACCATTAGCTGAGTCTACAGTGTATGTCTCTGTTGCAGGGTTTAGATTTATTTTCATCTCTAGTCCCTACTAATCCAATCAGGATCTAGATCCAATGATAAAATATGATTTTAAGTGGATTGAGCAAAAGGGGTTCTATTAACGCACAGGATGGCAATGTTCAAGAATTAGTCTGGCTCTAGAAACAGCTTGATCAGGACTCATACAATGTCTTGAGGCCTGCTATGCTTTGGATATGGGTTGAATGTGTTCCCCAAGAGTTCATATGTTGGAATCTTCATCCTTGATGTGACAGTCAGGAGATGGGACCTTTAAGAGATGACGCTAGAAGGAGATCCTTAGATCAACTGGGAACCCTCATCCTTTACTGGCTTCTGGTTTGATTGTGTGCTCTCTCCCTGCCCTTGCACTTTCCCCCCATGATGGCCATATACCATAGTAAATAAAGGCAACAAGGCCCTCACAACATTCTGTGATGTACTGTTAGTAGTCTCAATCTCCAGTATTGTGAGCTAAATTAATTTCTTTTCTTGATAATGTTAGCCCTCCCAGGGTATTTTGTTATAGTAATGACAGAAAGACCTATTTATTTCTGTTTCTTAGCCCTGCCTCTGATATGTTGGTTTCACTCTGAAAAATCTTGCATGAATTAGTTATTGTCACAGTTGTATTACCTAGTCGGCAACCATGAAATATCAGAGGCATTTAGAAATGGGTACTTTTTTTCATACATCTTCTAGTCCACTGATGTCAACTTGGCTTACTCACACACTTTGGAGGATCTCTGAGTTAAGACCTAAGTTACTTGGCTTTACATGAGGCTCTTGATAAAGGTGACACCTCAGTACAATGGAAAATTAATCCTGTGGTCAAGCTGAACCAGCAGCTTGGAGACCCCTTCTCATAGCCACAGTAGATGTGCAAAGAGCAAGCCCAACTGCACAAATACATGTCAAGTCTCTGCTTGTGTTGCACTTGCTAACATCTCACTGGCCAAAGAAAGTTACAGGGCCGGCCAAGCCCAAAGTGCAAAGCTGCCTATCATAAACCGAGTTACATTGCCAAACCCAAGACTGACACAATCAGTGAAGAGGTGTATGCCTGTCATGAAAGTGGAGGAGGTGTAGGTCAAGATGTGAGAAATCAGCACATCTGAGTCTTTTCCACCATGGATGTAATCTGATCAGTACTTATTTACTCCCAACTTTGTGTTCAAGGAGAAGGCCTGCATCTTGTCTCAGCAAGCCTCATTGTTTCTTGATGCCTTTAGAGCATTCTTAGCCATCTCTGCACCAGTCACTGTAAAGAACAGGGTCACGTGCACTGACTAGAACTAGAGAGGTGAGTCACATTCGAATTGCAAGGGTTAAATTCCACAAGAGGAAATGAGAACACTGTTATAAGAATGAAGCTATGCCAGGTGTGGTGGTGCATGCCTGTAATTCCAGCTCTCAGGAGGCTGAGGCAGGAGGAGCATTGAAAGTTTGAAACCAGCCTGGGCTACAAGGTAGGTTCAAGGCCAATCTGAACTGCAGAGTGAGACTCTGACTCAAAAAAGCCAAAAAAAAAAAAAAAAAAAAAAATGAAGACAACACATCCTGGTTTGCAAGAAATGACATCTGTCCACTGCAAAGACCACACTCCTCATACTCCTTCTTCTCCCCACCCTAGAATCTCTGTCTTTCTGCTTTTAATGTTCAGGCTGTTTCTCGTGGGCATATATTCATGAAGCGCACTATTCTTCCCTCAGGTTCTGTAGTCTTGTCTGTAATCTGGATCCTGGACTCACTCTGCAGTGTGTTTGCCTCTAGGGCTGCCCTCTGAAATGCTCTGTCGTGTTCTTTCTCTTAGGCCTTTTTCTCCAGAGAACTGATCTCAGAACACCTATCGATGTCCAATCTGGCTTCCAGCTTCTGGTGTCAATGATCTCTTTTACGTCACCCTTTACTTCCTGGCTCATAATGATACTACAACCTTTTGGCTCGGCCAGTAGCTGTAGCTGTCCAGGCCACACACTCGTCACCCTGACAGCCAGGTCCCTGGACCTGATGGATCTCATGTGACTGCCTTGGGGCCTTTCTCAGGTCTGTTCTGCAGGAGAGAGATTTATTTCCTTGATGTTTTAGAGCAGGAAAAGACTTGCTTCCTGGAGACATGCCAAGAAGGAGGCAATCCACCCAGGAAACAAACAAGACTCTTTTCTCTCTAGTCTTTCCTGCTTCCCCATGTCAAAGCCTCCCTGCTCTCTGTGAGTGAAAGGAAAGCTGTCAGGATCAAAGGGCCACATTTGTGATGAACGGCAGTTGGCTGGATCTGCAGAGGAAAGACTGTCAGCACTTTTAACTCCTTGTTACCCGTGAGGTGCTGGCTGCACTCACAAGACTTCTGAAGTCACGTTTTGGTAAATGAAACATCTTTTTACAAGCAGAGAGCCATGCCAATTGGAAGGTTTGAAAGGATGATGAAGGACTCAAAAGGCAACAAAAAGTGCCTCTGAGTATTTCTTGATTTCCTCAACTGCTTCGTAATAGATGATCTAATATATTTGCCCCAGGAGAGCGAAAAGGCTAGAAACATGGGCTCTGAAGACAGGCTGGCTGCATTGTTCTCTCTTTCACCGTCTCTCACTGGGAGACCTTGAATAAGTGTAGCTTCACTGTATCTGTGTTTCTTCATCTATAAAATAGAAATAAAAATTACGGGTATCCCATGGCTGTATTAGGAAGAATAAATGGGATAGTGCTTATAAGACACTTACCCCATTAATTTTCATTGTGGCTATTATCTTTACTACATTTACTATTCCAAAGGAAAAAGGGCAAGATCAGACTTGCTTCCTCCCCTTAGAAGCAAATGTTACAAGATGTGTTCTGCATTATCAAAAATCACATGGACTCAGAGTCTCTGGGGCTTCTGGTTCTGTTAAATGAAACTATGAATGAAGCTCTGCTATGCCTTCCAAAATAGTAAAATTAGATCATTTTCCAAAGGAAAAAAATAAGTCGCAGCCTAAGAAGAAAGCAATCATCTGAGGAGAATTGGAAGTAACACTACACCATGAGGGGCTGGGATATAGTTCAGTGGCACAGCGCCTGCTAGGCAAGCGCAAGGTCCTGAGTTTGACTCCCGGTGCCAAAAAACAAAACAACAACAACAACAACAAAAAGACTACACCATGGGTCAGCCTCAGACCTTTCATTCCCTATGTAGCTTCAAAGACTCTGGCTTCATAATATAGCAGTGGGCAAGAAGGGTTTGCCAACTAATGGAAGAGACAAGTATATATATTGCTAACTATGCGCCTGGGATGGTGTTACAAATATATAAACAAACACTCAAACAGTGTTGCAACTTATTACTTACTTAACTGCATACTTGTTTATGAACATTTCAAATTCTTCATTATGGAGCCCATTTGAAGAGTTAAGTAGTTAAGAAAGCACCAAGCACTTTAAGTTTCTAGATTATTCCACTGATTTAAAATTAAGAATGGGCTGAGATTTTTGTCATTTAGCCCAGCAATTTAGAAGAGATTTCTCTTCTTGTCAATAAATTTTATTTATTTACTTAAATAGACTTAGAGCCATGAGATCTTTCTAATGCACATTACCATCGGCCAATCTGGTTTTGGAACTGTTGTGAACCATAACACCACAGTTGAGGATGGCCACAAAATTTGAAGAAACCACAGTGAAAAATGTCACTTGTGGTTTATTTTTCTAGAGTCAAATTAAGGAGAAACAGGATGGTTTTAAGAAATAAACTATTAAATTTATAGAGTATCCTAGTTTTAATCACATTCTAGACTGCTTATCTTGGCAGCCATCTTACTCAATGCAGAGTAATTTGTGGAATGCGGGATCAATTCAGCAGCAGCTAATGAGGGGTAGTTTGTCTTAGCACTATGTGGGAAACCTACTTCCTCTCACTTGCTGAACAAACCAAGTAGATAGGATTAATGGAGGGCAAAATACAGAGAAAAAAACTGTTATCTAAACACCCCAGAAGTTGCAATATTACTACTTACAGATTCTATATTTATTCCTATATTTAGATGAAATGCAAATTTGACTACACCATCGGTCAGCCTCAGGCCTTCATTCCCTAAATAGCTTCAAAGAACTCTGGCTTCATAATATAACAGTGATCAAGAAGGATTTGCCAACTAATGGAAGAGACAAGTATACACATTGCTAACTATATATCTGTGATGGGTGTTATAAATACGTAAATGTCAGTGGCCCCCAGGCCTCATGCGTTTGCATTGTGCATTTGTGATTGGTTCATTGTCTAGTGCTTGGATTGATGATGTCAGTGCTACACCCGCCTAGAGATGGAGCCAGGATGTGATGTAATGGCAGGAAGAAGGTGTGTCTCTCTCTCTTGCCAGTTTCCGCTTGCTGTTTGCAGCCACCATGAACCCGCCACGCTACTCTGCCTTGGCGCCAACGGAGTATGGACTGAAACCTCCAAAAACTGTAAGAAATAAACCTTTCCTTTCCCAACTTTGGGCATCAGGTATTTTGTCTTGGCAACGAGTAAAAAGTGACTAAGACAATAAACACTTACCTCTGCAACCCAGAAGTTCATTAACTACATGCACCTTAAGTGACAGGAAGTTAGGAACTACTTCTAACTTTTGCAAAAGTACTAAGTGTAAAACTACAAATGCAGGCTATATATATATATATATATATATATATTCAAATAAAATACAGATTTTAATAAAGTATTTTTCTATTTAAAATTTATTTCTATTTGACAACCATTCCCTCATAACAAAAATGCTAAATGTAGATTTTATATGTCTGAAAGTAAAATAGCAGAAAACCAAATTTCTTTTTTTCTTTTTTTGGTACCGGGGATTGAACTCATGACCTCACACTTGCCAGGCAGGTGCTTAAGCAACTGAGCTAAATCCCCGGCCCCTAGAAAACCAAATTTCATGATTATTTTTCTGAGTGCTCTGTTGATGGCTAGTGATATTTAGGTGAGTAATAAAATGAAAATGTGTATAATTCATAGCTCATTATATAGTAATTACATGAATTTAATGGAACTTACTTTCACTTAAGTAAAATCTATTTTCAATTGATGGTAATAATATGAAGGATCAAAATATAAAATTAAACTATGTTCAACACATACAAAATTTCTATTTTTCATCCAAATGTAAACTATGATAAATATAAAAATAGTACTATTAAAATTATTTTTATTTAAGAATTCAAAAGTTATTTTTCACCTAAAATATTCAAAAGTATCTCACAAAATTAAAAAGCAAAATAATTGTTCAAGTAAAGCTGAGTTTTTATCTCCCTAAAAATATTTTTAAGTATTATTAAGCTATCAGTGAAACACAAAAAGCTATACATGCTTATAAACATATATACAATTTGATGAGATTTAACATATGCTGATAACCAGGAAACCATCACAATGAAGATAATAAACATTGTCATCACTCCCAAAAGTTTGTTGATTCTCTTTTGTGGATTTTTTTTTTGTGTCTCATTTATTGATTTTGTGGTAGGAACATTTCACATAAGACCTACCATATTAACATTTTTTTAAGTGTGTGGCACATTATTATTAGCTATAGGCACTAATATTGTACCACATATTCCTAGAAATCATCTAGCATAATTGAAACTTTATACTTCCTCATTTCACTATCCCATGATCTTCTGGCACCCTTCTATTTTCTGCCTCTGTGAGCTCTATTAAGTGGAATCATGTAGTATTAATAATCCACTGTGACTGGATTATTTTCTTTAGCGTAATGTTCTTCAGGTTCATCCATGGTGCTGCAAAGTGGTATGACTTTATTTTTTTGTAATGCTGAACAATATTCTATGGTATTAGATGCCATAATTTCTTTTTCCATTCATCCACTGATGGACATTTGGGCTGATTTCATGTCTTGGCTATTGTGAACAATGCTGCAATGAATGTGGAAGTACTCATAACTCTTTGAGAATCTGATTTCAGTTTTTTGACAGTTAGGATTAAAGCACATGCACATATATGGAATAGAAAAGACATTGCACAAAGGAAGTCTTAAAGTTTTTGTTTTTTAAAAATGAATGAAAGCATTTAAATGACAGTTTCACACCAAATACAGTTTACTAATGGATAAGGCCCAAGTTTTCTCTTTTTGTCTTCCTCAGACATAAATTCTCTGTAGTACACAGTGGCACAGGCTTTGTCATGGATAGAGCCCCCAGTAGACTCAGGCATAACCCCCAAATCAGCTTATTGTTGTCCGTAAAATACCGAGATCAACTGATCACTCCTCTCCTAGCTCATGGGGTTTCTAGTTCATGGGGTAACAAGTGATGCCAAAGTACAAAGCCTATGTATGCTATCTAATTGTCTGTTGAACAGAAAACTCTGAATGGCCCCATTTGAATCTCTCACTTTCCATGTGGCATTGGGAAAAACAGGCCATTTGCCCATGATGGAGAGACTACAGGACTTGCTATAAATGTTATTTAGATTGCTTGGGGCAGATCAAATGACTTGAAGGATTAACATCAGAATAAAAAGACTCAGAAGCATGAGGAAAAACCAGAAAACTCTAACCTCCTCAACACTGTCACTTTTCAACAGATTCAATTTGGAAAAAAAAAAATAAAGAAAAGAAAAAGTTATTTCGGGATATGGTCCTAGTTCTGATATAGGAGACTTTGAGACCAAAACATAAACGCGCAACTTTTTCGTGAAATTACTAGACTCCAGATCTAATTCTCCTCTTCTGTTTACTCTTTTGGTGCTCTGTGAGACAGAGAAGCTTTGCAGATAGAGTGTGTGCCCAGAAATCGGACCTCATGGACCGTTTCTTTTCTTTTTCCAAACTCCGGAGACACCCAGAACTACCAGGTCATGTTATAATAGACAGCAGCACATTCAGCTGAGGAGATTATTAAACTACTTCAATTCATTTGCAGATCTACAGATTTTTGCTAGGAGAAATGTGAATGTTATCTGTGTACATCATTTCTGAAGTCATCCCTCACCTATTATACCATACTTGTCTGTCATAACCCAGCAGTTAGTCTCAGCACTATTATTTATGTTCACTTTCAAACCCTTGTGTCAAATTACAAGGAACACTAACATCTTATTACTGCCTTTTGGAGTGGGGACTATAGTATTTTTCCAGCGCTGTTTACTTTAAATTTCAAGTTATTATTGTTATTTCTTCTTGGTGGTTAGAAGTCCAGTTGGAAGGATTTTCCACCAGGATGGGAGTTCCTGAGAAACCGTGACAATATTCAGCATTCAAGATTACCTAGACAAACATATTTTATAAAAATTGCATTGCCTTTGATTGCCTTCCTATGAATAAGCATGAATGTTGAGATTCTAGTAGATTGAATTTCAGAACATATTTAACATAGTTCTATCCAGCAACCTTGGGATGTCTCCTCAATAACAGAGATTATGAATGGATTGTTATTTGGTATGAAAACATTTGCTCAGGATAGATAGGCTTCCTGAAAAATGTTATACATCTTTATGGCTGACATTTTTGTTGTTTTGAATTAGGTTGGTTTTTCTTTTCCACCACCAGTTTGAAATATTTCCCCTATAAAACTCTTCCTATCCTACCTTAAACATAACTGGCAATTTTCCCTTGGAAATTTAAGAACTTGAAAAAGTCACATCCATGAAAATAGTTTTATTAGTGGGAAAGCCCAAGTTTCCCATACTTGTATAAATACCAAGTGATACTTGTTTAGTTTCTCATGTTTTAGGCTGGTGATCCAAGGAGCTGAAAGCAGGAACACTTTTAAAATTTTCATTTTTTTAATGGTGGACTTCTTGTTTAAAGAAAATTAGGATTATTTTTTCTCTCAAGTATCCAAAAGATTACTTAAATAATTCATGAAAGTTAGTATCCTTAGGAATATTCAAATAAAAGAATACCAATGGTCCAATATTTTACACATAGAGGGAAGGGACTGACATAAAAAGACAAAGCCAAAATCAAGAATGAGATAAGAATTATATGTCATTAGTTTCTAAAGAGAGACAAGAATTTTTTTTTCTTTTTTTTTATTTTATTTCTTAATTTTTTATTTATTTATTTTTTTCTAGTGGTACCAGGGATTGAACTCACAACCACATGCTTGCAAGGCAGGCACTTACGCCACTGAGCTAAATCTCCAGCCCTAACACGAAATTTAAATCTCCTGCCAATGTACTGATAGAAAAGTTGTCCTTAGAGTATGTTCTTTTTTTTTCTAATGAGTGAAAAGGACACACAAAATTACCACCAAAGTTATGAAATATTAGACTCTAAACTTTATCTACACTAAAATATATCACCCCTAGCCTTCTCTTCCATGAAAAGAATATACTTTAACCTGATGAAAAGATTTCTATATGAAATATGTATAAAGTACATCACAAAACATTTACATGGCTATCTGATACGCAATATAATTTCTAAATTCTACAGCCGTTATTTTTCTTTGCAGTACTGGGGACTGAACTCAGGGCTTTGCACATATGAAGCAAGCACCCTACCACTGAACTACATTCCCAGCCCTTTTTATCTAATTTTCTCTTTCTTTTTTCTTTCTTTCCTTTCTTCTTTCCTTCTTTCTTTTCTCTTTCTTCTCCCTTTTCTCCTCCTGTTTTTTTTTAAACTGTGTGTTAAGATAAAGTCTTGCTAAATTGCCCAGGCTTGCCTCAAACTTGAAATCTTTCTGCTTCAGCCTCCCAAGTAACTGAGGTTATAGGCCTGACCAACCACTCCCCACAGTTTTTACACTCTTAATAGTAGACAAGTTTTAGAGTTAGAAATGCCTGAATTTTAAAGTACACAGACTGTCTAAATTTTTGCTTGAAGTCCTTATTACATCAGCAGATCCATTAATATCCTTCAGGAAATCTTTCTAAGGAGTGGTAAAATTTATGAATATGTAATGTTAAAAAAATAAAAAAAGACACAGGTGTTCTAGAGAAGGTAGGATAAGGAATTTAATTTGCAAGCCAACGCTGTTTCCAAAATAATCATGCATCCTGGGAAGAAAATAGGAAATGAAGTATATTCCAAAAAACTGGGGCTGAGCACGGTGGCACTTAGGAGGCTGAGGCAAGAGAACTGCTGCAAGCTGGAGGCCAGCCTGGGCTGTGAGACTCTGCCAAAAAAAAAAAAGAATTGGGAGGTGACTTTCCTAAGCAATTTAAGGCTGAAAAAATAATTAGGAAGAATGTGGTTAGCAAATAACTATGAATTAATTCACATTAATTAGTAAGAAAGCCAAATTAAAATAAGAGGTTTAAATTATATAATAGAATTAATAAAACTATACCACTGAGCAGTGATTGTGAACTTATGACATGTGTGCCTCAGCAGGCTGTGTGTATCACTGAAAGCTCTATAAGGTTTATCATCACTGCCCTTGAGTCTGCCTCCTGCCTCACAGAGTTCAGGGTCTTATGTGTGTTAGAGAAACTCTTCCACTGAGTTATATCCCCAGGACAGAAAAAAAACATTTTCTCTGAAGAAACAGCATATACAAAGATTCAGGGATGGAACTGTGAAACAGCCCTGCAGTTTTCTACTTCTTACCTTCCTCATCATCCTCATCCTGTCCTATGACCTCAGGATTTTGAACAAACTAAGAAAAAAAAATATATCTAGCATTTAAGAATGTGGTACGTGGTAAGTAAATCTAGGCTTAAAACTTAGCTTTACAATACTGATGAACTAAAAATTACTCAATGTGATTAAGCAGAAAAATATCTTAGTGACGCTCTTGTGAATTTGCAAGGAAGGAAGGGGACTGCCCTAGGTCTTTGGTAGGCCTTTGTTTAGGATGACAGTTGCAGAGAGTAGGAGTTCCCCTGGGAACTCTTGGAGTCTATGACTCTCATTCCCCTGGATTCTGTAAGTGGTCTTAGCAGTCACCAAAGCCTAAATTACGTACTCCTATGATAAGGTTAAAGCATGTTTGGGCTGTTTCATGCATGATATGGGTCTTGTCTGGGCTGGTCAAGTGAGTGATGATGAATGAGACAAGGGTTACACCTGCTAGAGCTAAACAGCTCCCAGATTGACTAATCTTTTAATTGGAAATAGAAATAAAACTCCATTATCCAGCCTGTCTGGGCCTGAGAGAGCATGAGATAAAGGTCATTCCTAGTCTTCTACTGGAATGGCCACGCTGATGTGCTGCCCATCTGTAATTTATGGCTTCGTGCTCTCATTGGCCCCTTACAATGCATGCAGTTTCTGGTATTCTAACTCCTGCTGTGGCTAGTGCACATGAGACAAAGTAACAAGGTGTGTCTGAGGGAATGATAAAAACAGTACAGTAGCTCCAACAGAGTGTCTTATGAAATTCCCCAGGCTGAGCTCAAATTTTTAATTCTCCTGCCTCAGCCTCCAAAGTGCTGGGATTACAGGGATATACCACCATGAGCCATTTAGTCTGTCTCTTAAATACTGCTGGAAGAGACTAGCCTGCTGCTGTGTTTTGTTTGCCCCACTCCCTCACCTACCTCCCCATTCCTCAATTTCTAACCTCCTACACAATTTCCTGTGGTTGTTGGCTCTCCTTTATATTGATTTAAAACAGAGTATAAGGAATTTTATGGAATAACTGAATAGTGAATTCAGTTGAATAGCTGAATAGTGTATTATTTACATTAATGTCAACTGGGTTCAGTGGTGCACACCTTTAATCCCAGCAATCGGTAGGCTGAATCAGGAGGATCACTGTGAATTCCAGGCCAGCCAGGACTATACAGTGAATTCAAGGCCACACTTGCTGTCAGAGCGGGGAGGAGCTCCTTGTTCTCCTGGCACCCCAGGTTGCCGCATGGTGCAGGTCCCACACGCCAGGGTCTCTCTCTTGCGGGCCGCCGAAGCCTGCCACACTCACAGCCGCTATTTCTTTCTGATGAACTGACATTACATTTCCAAAGTTCATTCATTAATCGGCCGGCACTCTGAGGTGACAAAGTTCCGCACATTCTCTCATCAAAACTTCCTGTGCGCCTCCGTGGTCTGTTCTTCTACTGCCGTCGTTTTACAGACAGAGAACAGTCCCCGAGCTCAGGAACCCACGTGCCAGGCTCAGACTGGCATCCAGTGCATCTCAGTTCACTGCCCGGGCTCTGGCACCGGCCCCTGGACGCCTTTTCCGGAGACGGTGCACCGCGTCCATTCAAACGCTGCCGGGTCCCTCCTCTTCCAGTCGCTCTGTGGCTATTCTATACGCCCGTCGCTTTCCAACTAAGGCCGGACCGTGGGCCGCTTTGCCCAGTTCTCCACCAGAAACTGAGGCCCGAGGCGGGCGCTGTGGTCCGCGCGCGCGTAGGCGGCCTTGCGCCCCTCAGAACAGGCCCGGCCCGCACAGGAAGCCGCGCGCCCACTGGGCCGCCAGGCCGAGCGCGCCGCCTGTCGCGTGGCGGGGAGGGGCGCCGGTACCAGAACTTTTATTTCATAGAAATCCAGAATATATGTGAAAGTCTTTACTTACAGTTTTTAGGAATAAGGAAACCAACAGTAGCAAAAGCTGAAGAGAATAATTCTTTAAGAAGTTTCGTGAAACAGATGTTTGATTTCTCCTCTCTTTTCATGGACTAATTAGAAATTCCTTATGTTAATCACCTCTCCAAATGTCTAATATCTTGTCTAACCCAAACAACTCTTCTTTGAGCAGCTACCCACCACCTCTCGCTGAACAGAATTGCAGAGTTGAAGAGTCTCTGCTTAGGAATCATGGACTTCCTGGAGTCTGGGATCATTCTTCAAAATTCTATGAGTAAATTAATTTTGAGAGTCCTTTAAACTACAGCATGGTTTTGAAGATAGCAGAGTAAATCACTTTTCATCTCCTTCACACTGCAAAAATTATCCTAAAGCAGAATAACAAGAAATAGAACGCACAAATTCCATTTTTGGCTAGAAGATATATGAAGCCACAAACTCTGATATAGGAAGATTAAAGTAGATAAAGAAAGGTTGCATGACATAACAGAGAGGAGGAAGGTGAAACCTAAGGCTCTGCAGAGTAAGATATGAATAAAGGCTAAACTTAAAGAAAAAATATAAGAATTAGAAGCTTCAGGTATATCAGGTAAGATTTTTCTTATGTGGAGTAGGAATAAAGAAGAAGGTGAGTAGGAGACTAGCTAAACAGCTCAAAAAAGAGACTTATTTCTAGGAGTATGATAGATTTGATTATACTGTGTGTGAACAACAAAAGTCATTTTAATGCATTTTGAAATTACGAGAAACTAAGAGAAATCTCCAGTTTCCTTCCCTACACTCTTAGTTGAGGTGGAAAAATAGTGCTGTAACCTGAGCCCCAAATCACAACAGTAAGTAAACTTCAATAAGTAAGTTTCTAGGTTGGTTGCACTAGGGTTATGAAAGTAAATGTGCCAACACCTGATGAGCTAGTATTGAGAGATTAATCATGGATGGTCCCATGGCAAGACATGAGAGATAAATATGAAACTTAATTCAAGGTTATGAAACTGTACATGTGACTCCAGCCCAACATGTGCAAATCTTCTCTGGAGGAAAATGTCTCAAAATTCCTGAAGATTAAGGTCTAAAAAGTATGAGCATACAATCTAAAATTACAAAATGCAAAATGAAAAGGGCCACTTATATGCAAGAGTGAGCTGAAACAATAAGCTTGGATTTAGATTCTAACAGCTTCATACTTCAAAATTATCAAAAACATAATCAAGAATAAAAAAAATTTAAAAGACCAAAGTTTTTTTTTTTTTTTTAAAAAAAGGAGATAAGAATAAAATCATCAAAAATTGCTAGGCATGTTTGAAAAAATGATCAAAATAAGTCTTAAAATGAAATACATAATTATTGACATTTAAAACTAAACAAAGGAGTTAACTAATATATTGGACTCAAATAAGAAAATAATTAGAAAACAGGAAGATGAATCTGAAGAAATGACCATAATGGAGTAAAAAGAGAAAAGGAATGCAAAATACAAGTGGGCACTTAAGAAATTTGAAAGTAGAACCAGAAGGACTTATATATGCAGAACTAGGTTTAAGAAGGCAGGAATAGAGGATACGGAAGAAAGATCACATTTTAAAAGATGAACGTTGATCTTTTTTTTCCAGAACTGATTAAAAAGGCACTCATAAACACAAAGACCATAGTGCATACTAAGCAAAAATTTTTTAAAAACTATAGAATTGAATAATTCTAGTGAAAAAAAGACATTATAATAAAAATACTCACAGAGAGGAAAGAGGCTACCTATAAGACAACAAGAATTCAGATAGGCAGAAAGGAAGGAATATTGATCAAAATGCTAAGAAAAGTAACTGTCAAGAATTGTGTGCCAATACCACCACTAAGCTAAAACTGGATGCCAATACTATAACTAAAAAACAAATAGAAATGAAACTTTTTGAGGAGAATAAATAAATTTTTTCAGATAAACAGAAAAAAATAACGATGAGAAATGATATAAATGTGTGGTGAATATTTAAATTTAAAAATCTATTGCAGTAAGAGACACATTGCTATTATTTTCCCTCAGAACACTGCCCCGTGCTGAGAGTACACATATCTCATTATTCTTGAACTTTCTAAAGTAGTTCTGAAAATCATCTTTTGTGAGCATCTTTATGAGTTGTGATAAAAAATGTCATGCATGCTACTGTCAAGTGCCATTCAATAGAAAGGTTGGTTCATGAAAACATTACATTATGTCTTCCTCCACCTTACTACAGAGTCTGGCACCATGAGACTTCTGGCTGTTTGCCAAAGTCATAATTACCATGAAAAGTAAACTTTTTGAAACAATGCCAGACATTGAGGCAGACACAACAGCATAACTGAAGACATAAAAAGGGCTTCCAGAACTGCTCAGGAAGTCACAAGAACAATAGAATAAGTGTGTTCCCAGTTGTCGTTTCTTTGTGATAATTCCTGTGTGAGTGGAGTTTTGTTCATAAAGTCATTGCCTAAACCAATCTCTTTAGAAGAGTCCTATCTATTCTCTCTTCCAGCAGATGTAGTGTTTCTGTTCTAATATGTAGAACTTTGATTTTTTTAAATTTTAGTTTAGTACCTGGTAAAAGATAAGAGTCTAGTTTTAACCTTTAGCATGTGGAAAGCCAATTTTTTCAGCACCATTTATTAAAGAAGCTATGTCTCTTCCAGGGAAGATATTCAGCCCTTTTGTCAAAGATAAGGTGTCTGAGCATGTTTGGAATTGTTTCTGTATCATCTAATCTATTTCACTGATCCTCAGACCTGTTTTATTGCCAGTACCATGCTTTTTTTATCACAGTAACTTTGCAGTATAATTTCAAGTCATGGATTGTAGACTGATGAAACCACTGGGGAAATCAGACATTTCTCAAAAAATTAGAACTAATGGTTACATTTGACCCAGCTATTCCCATTATTGATATCTTCCTGAAAGAATTAAAAACATCATACCACAGTGATATATGCACACCTATGTTTATAGTAGCACAGTTTTTAAAAGCTAAATTTTGGAAACAGCCCAAATGCCCATCAACTGATGAATGAACAAAGACGATGAGCTTTCTTTATATAATGAAGAACTACTCTGCTATAAAGAAGGATAAACTTGAGACATTTCTAGGTAAATGAATGCACCTTGAGACCATACGCTTAAGTAAAATAAATTGGACTCACATGTGTAATACTGCATTATTCACTGAAAGTGTGAATAAGGGCCAAAATGTATAATATATATTGTGAAGTAGGAAGAAAATGAGAAGGGGAACTAGGGACAGAGGAAGGGGACAGGAAAGGAGTGGGAGGTTAGAAGAAAGGGGAAAAAAAAGATGAGAAAAGGAGAAAATGGGAACAAAGCTTTTGTAAATAAATAGGGGAAGATGGGTTGAAGGGAGGGCAGGTGAATGGGAGAAAAGAAGAATCAAGGTATATCATGCACAGGTACAAATTCCTTGTGATGATTATGGTCTTTATATATAACTAAAATGTACTGACAAACTTAATTAACTAAAAACTCAATGGAGAGAATTAGAAGTCCAGAAATAAATTTATACATTTATAATCAATTGATTTCAAAAAAA
This sequence comes from Dolichotis patagonum, assembly GCA_004027295.1. NCBI lineage: Eukaryota > Metazoa > Chordata > Mammalia > Rodentia > Caviidae > Dolichotis > Dolichotis patagonum. Next base: position 26,130 of record PVJX010004937.1, read on the forward strand.
GATGCAGAGAAAAATAGTCCTTCAAGAAATGATATGAAGCAAACCGAAGAATAGAATTAGTTGGAACAATGATTGCTTTTGGACATGTCATTGAAGGCACAGGCAACAAAAGCAAAACTAGACAAATCATATTGTATCAAACTAAAAAACTTCTGCAGTCAATAGAATTTCCAGAAAAAATTAAAAACAAGATGACCACATGACCCAGCAATTTCACTTCTGGGTATATATCCAAAGGTAATGAAATCGATATGTCAAAGACACATTTGCACTTCCATGTTTATTGCAGCATTATTTACAGTAGCCAAGATACAGAATCAATCTAAATGTCCCTTGTTATGTGAGTGGATGCACAAGTGTGGCATACAAAAGATGGAAATTTTGTCATTTTCAACAACATAGATGAATATGGAGGACATTATGCTAAGTAAAACATGCCAGACACAAAAAGACAAATATTCCATAATCTGTGTTGTATATTGACTCTAATAAAGTTAAACTCATAGAAACAAAGAGTACAAACTGTGGTTGGCAGGGTGAGGTGCGGGAGACAGGCACTGGACTATATTATTCAGAAAGCAGAAAGTTTCAGTTAGAATGAATCAGTTCTGCAGATCTACTGTACAGCATGGTGACAATGGCTCATAATATATTATATACTTGAAACTTGGTAGGAGAGTAGGTCTTAAATGTTCTCAAGCACATATAATGTGCACACACACAATAAATTTGTGAGGTGATATACATAATTTATCTTGACTTTATTATTTCATAATAAAGTATAAATAAATACTGTACATAATAAATAAAATATTATACGTTAATAGAGCCAGGGGTGTGTATATATTTATATATGAAAAATTAAACATTGAATATCTATATTTTTATCAAACAAAAATAGATACTAACTAAAACCATTGCAAGGATAAAAAAGATCATGACACATGATGTTTAGTTCATCAGACATAATTATTCTACACTTATGTCACTAAAAGTTAGCTTCAAATACACAAAAATTTAAAAAAAGAGCTACAGGAAGATATTATCAAACAATTACTATCAATTATTTAGCTCAAACAGGAAAAATAATAAAGATATAGAACTGAATGATATAAATAATATGTATCATATAATGGAATTGGAAATTAGAGCATATTCTTAAGCACATAGGAAGAACTAAAACTACTGAAGAAATAAAATCAGTAAAAATACAAAGAAACATTACAAATATTTCTTTTAAAAAGAAAAACTCTGGGTCCCCTGCTATAGAAGGGATACCTAAGGAAGTGGTTCTTAGTATTTACTTCCAGGCAGTCAAAGGCCACTGAAGCCAGGGCTTAAGAGGGTCTGGCTCATGGTTGCAGTGGTATCAGACCTTGGTGTTATTATCTATGTGATGTTGGTTGTTCAGGCATGATGAATATAAGAGTCATGGGATCATGGAGACTTTTACTCCAGATTTAAAAAGAAGGCCTGGGAGTTCAAGCTATGTACCCCTGTGATGTTGGTGCATGCATCTGTAGGAATGAAGTTGAAAGTGTAGTGGAGACTCCAGGCAGTAAAATATACCAGGAACATAGAATGTCTGCCAAGGAAAGTCATAGGAAGTGAACACAGCCAGACCAAGACAGTGGTCTGTGTGCTGTAACCAGCAAAGCTACAGGAGCGGGTTACTCAAATCTTCCAGGACTCCCATCTTATCATAATGTGCTGCAGATGTTACCACTGCTTTATGCTATTGTACCTTGGGATCGTGTAACTGGCCTTTCAATTGTTACAGGCGTTCACAGCTAAAGGTTTGTCTTTAGTCTCAGAGAAGACTTTGACCTGGACTTTTGAGTAATGTTATAACTGTTCAAACTTCAGAAATCAATCATTTTTTTTTTTTTTGGTTAGACATAAGATAGTTTCATCATGTTAGGTGGGAGTATGATTTTCTTGTTTTTATTTGGAGATAAGTATGGTTTCAGGAGATATATTTGCATATCAGGGAGTAGATAGAATATAACAGTTAAGCTGCTATCAGCTTAATTGGCCTGAGAGCCAACTAGGAAATTATTAAAGAATGCTTCTGGGTGTGTCTATGTGGGTCACGGAGGTGTGACTGTAAGAACTCTATCTAGTCCTTGGACACTTCTCTTCTGCCATTCCCCCATCTGTTTCCTAGCCACTATGCGGCAAGCAGCATTCCTCTGTTAGTACCTTCTGCCATGATATTTCTGCTTTGCAGTCAGCTTGCCATGGACTGAATCCTCTGAAATCATGAGCCAAATAAACCACTTCCTAAGTAATGGGAGTTAGGCATTTTGTATCAGAAAACTGCCTAATGCAACCCATTATAACTACAAGGCAAAAACCTATTGTAGGCTGAGTAAATAAAAATAGAATTCAAAGCATACCACCACAACTACAAAGGAAGGCAGCAAGGCAAAGAAGACATAAAAAAGAATCTGCAAAACAATGAACAAAATGGCAGTGGTAAGTCTTTTTTACTCAATAATTACTTTGAATGTAAATGAATTAAATTCTCCAATCTAAAGACATAGAGTGGCTGAATGGATTAAAAAAAAAATAAAGGACCTACCTCTATGGTACTTACAAAAATCTCACTTCACAATTAAACTGAAAGTAACGATACCAAAAAATATCTCATGTAAATGGAAACCAAAAGAGAACAGACTTAGCTATCCAAATATCAAAGTAAATATAATTCAAGTAAAAAGGAACAAAAATGAAATTATATAATGATAAAGGGGTCAATGCATCAAGAACATATACTAATTGTAAACATATATGCACCCAATATCAGCATATCTAAGTATATGAAGTAACCATTAAAGGATTTGAAGGGAAAGATAAATTGCAATACAGTAATAGTAAGGGGATTCATTATCCTAGTTTCCATAATAGATCATTCAGATGGGATATTAATGAAGAAAAGTTTGACATGTATATCACTTAATAGGAAACAAGCCCAAATGTAAACAAACATTTACAAAACATTTTATGCAACAGCGACAAAATGCATACTCTGGCCAGGAATATAGTTCAGTGGCACAGCACCTGTCTGGCAAGCATGAGGTCAGGGATTCAATTTTCAGTGCCAAAAAAAAGAAAAAAAAGAGAAGAGAAGACAAAAGAAAAGAAGAGAAAAGAAAAGAAAAGAGGCCTTCTCAAGCACACACAGAGCCTTATTCGTGATAGATCATACACAGGTTAAAAGACAAATCCTAGCAAATTTAAGAAGATTGAACTCATATAAAGTATTTCCAACTGCAATGGTATGGGACTAGAAATCATTAAGGAGGAATTTGGGAAAATGCATAAGTATTAGAAAATTAAACACAGGCCTAAACAACCAATAGGTGAAAGATGAAGTTAAAGAGAAACTTGAAAATGTCTTAAAACAAATGAAAATTAAAACAACCCACTAAAAATTTACAGAATGTAGCTAAATCAGTTCTAAGAGAAAAGCTTATGACCATAAACACATCAAAAAGAAAAAATATTTCAAATAAATTAATGTTATACTTTGATCCATGGAAAAGAAAGAAAAACTAAGCCCAATGTTAGCAGAAGAAAACAAATAATAAGTATCAGAGTAAAATAAATAAAATAGAAGAAAAATAATATGCAGTAAAGGATAAAAAATGAGTTGATTTTTTTTTGGAAAACAAACAAAATGTACAAAATAACTATATTTAAAAAAGTGTACTCAACTAAAATCAGAAATGTAAAAAGAGACATTATAACTCATACAATAAATAGAAAGACAAAGAATTATAAGAGACAATTACATACCAAAAGCTTGTATTAACTAGGAGAAACAAATAAATTCCTAGACCTATACAAACTACAAGACAGAATCATGAAGAAATAAAAAAAAAATTGAACATATTAGTAAAGAATAAATTCAGCAACAACAAAAAATGTCTCCACCAGAGAAAAATGCAGGATCTGGTGACTTTTACCAAACATTTAAAGAATGAATGCTAACCCTTCACAAACTCTGCCCAAAAACTGAAGCTGAGGAAGAACTTCTAAACTCTTTTCTCTTGTACCATGATGCCAAAGTCAAATAAAGATATCACAAAAAAGAATACTACAGGTCAATTTATTTGGAAAAATAAAGATGGGGAAATCTTCAACAAAATGGCATTTAACCAAATTTAGTCATACACTGAATGAGCATTTACTATGAGTAAGTAAATATTTATCCCGAAATACTAATCATTTCTGAGCCTTTTGGCTAGGATCAAGTATAGAATGCAAACATGTTTTTACATAAGCAAAAAGATGAGTAAAAATGAATTTGACAACAGTTAACACCTTTTCATAATAAAAATGCTCAAGAAATTAGGTTTAGATGGAATGTATCTCAACACAATAAATGTTATGAGTGATAAACCCACAGTTAACACCATACTGAACGGTGAAAAGCTAAAACCCTATCCTAAAACAGGGATACTCACTCACCATTTCTTTTCACACATAGTATTCAAATACTTGCCAAAGCAATTAGACAAGAGAAAGAAATAAAAGGCACTATATATATATATATATATATATATATATATATATGACATAGATATATATTTATATATGTACCTGTATCTATATATATGCAGAAATGGATAATGTCTTCACTTGATCTTAGCCAAAAGGCCGAGAAGCGATTGGATAATGTCTTCAGAAAACACATGGTGGTGGGAAAGTTATATATTCATATGCAGCAGAAAGAAATTGGACTCTAACATGATATCATTTACAAAAAATAACTCAATAGATTAAAGGCTCAAACATAGAACTGAGTTGTAAAATCATTGGAACAAAACAGGAGAAAAACTACACTATACTAGCCCAGAAAATGATTTTTTTAAAATATGACACCAAAAGCACAGGCAACAAAAGCAAAAAAAAAATAGACAAATGGGGTTACATAAAAATAAAAAGCTTACGTATAAAAGGGAATAACTAACAGAGAAAAGAAAAATTTGCAAATTTGATAAAGGATTAATCCTGATAAGAGGCTAATATCCAAAATATATAAGGAACTCAAACAATGGTATGAAATGAAACTATAAAATTTAAAAATTGGAGGCAGCACAGGCAAGGAGACCCAGGCAGATCTGCTTCTGCTAACTGGCTTGCTTCATACGTGCAGCCAGCATGGGCAGGGACATGCAGTCAGGTAAGTCCCATGCACCTGCAGGACACCATTGGAGACCCTTGCTTCTTTTGGGCAGCAAGCACACACTGGGAAAATCAGAAAAACACACCACTGTGTGCCTGCCACCATTGTGGGAGTCCTGGTATAAATAGGCTGAGAGAAGAAGCAGCTCCACCATCACACATCCCTGGCCATCGGGGAAGCCTCAGTGTAGCTGCACACGTCTGGAGAAGCCTGCCTCACACCCTGATACCTGCCTGTGAACCTGGGTTCAGAGAGACCCAGGTGCCTGTCCCATTCCTCTGCACTACAGAGGGGCAATCTCAGACTTCCAGCCAATACAGAACAAGTCTGGGGATATAGTCATAGAAGAAAATGGAACTCACACACCTGAAATCTCTGAGAGGATAGCAACTAACATAAAGAAACAACTTCATGAAACTATAAAAGTAATCAGATCAGAAAGAATGTCTCAGGTAAAAGAAGAAATCACAAACATAATGAAAGAATTGCTGAGCATATCTAAAGACATAGATTTAAAAAAAAAGAGGAGCATAGGAAAATGATGAAAACCTTGAATGAACAAAATAGGAAAGTGTTACAATGCATAAACAGATGCAAAAAGATATCAAGGAAATTAAAAAGTCAATAGAAAGCTGGCAAAATTGCTTCAAAGATACTGAAGATACACTTTCAGACTTTGAAGAAACAATTACAATTTGTAATCATGAAAAGAAAGATCTCCTAAAAATAACAAGGAACCAGGAAATAACAATTCAACTGTTGCAAAATGATGCAAAGAAAAAAAAATTTTTTTTTTGTACTGGGGATCAAACTCACAACTGCATGCTTGCAAGGCAGGCAGGCACTTAAGCCACTGAGCTAAATCCCCAGCCCAAGAAAAATAATGTAAGAGTGATAGATAACAGTGAACAAGCAGGTATCCACAAAAATGAAATAAATAGGCTATTTACAGAAATAATAGCAGAACACTTCCCAAACATGGAAAAAGGATCTGGCATGCACATAAGCAAGACATATAGAACTTCAACCAGCCAAAACCAAAGAGAATCTATACCCAGATGCACAATAATCAAGATCCCAGGAATTCAGCACAAGAACAGAATAGTAAAAGCTGTTAGAGACAAGGAAATATAAAGGAAAACCAATCAGAATCACAGAAGACTTGTCAACATAAACCATCAAGTCAAGAAAAGTTTGGAGTGAAGTGTTTCAAATCCTGAAAGAAAACAACTTCCAACCCAGATTGATGTACCCTGAAAAACTATCTTTCAAAATTGATGAAAAAATAAGATACTTCCTTGATAAAGAACTGAAGGAATTCATGACCACCAAACCAACCCTACAGAGAGTGCTGAAGGATATTCTAGACAGAGATAAAATGACCATGGTTCCAGGAGCAGCAGCAGAGGTAGATCACCAAATAGGACAGGCAACTAAATAAAGGGGAAAAGTGGAGGGCCAACAGGAGAAGGATGGCATGGCAGAGGTGAACCAATATATGCTGGTTGTAACCATTAATATAGATGGCCTCAATTCACCAATTAAAAGAAACAGGGAGAGTGAATAAAGAAACAAGATCCATCAATATACTGTATACAAGAAACACATTTAACTTGAAAAGAAATGTATAGACTAAAATTCAGAGGAGAGAAAAGAGTTGTTCCACATGTCAGGAGACCAAAAAAAAGTAAAGGTAACTTGCCCATCAATTTCTGAATGAATAAGAAAGGTAATGATATTTTCATACAATAGAAAGCTACGCAGCTATAAAGTAGGACCATCTCAAGGCTCTTGTAGGTACATGGGTACAGCTGGGGATCGTGTTCATGGGAGAAACAGCTTGAACTCATATGGGTGAACCCTAGTATAAAAACAGAAGGAATTAGTGGGATTCAAAAAGCACAATAAATATTATGAAAGTGATAGGGGAGGAAATAGCTAGCAGGGGAAGATGATAACCATTGTTAGTTTCTTATTGTCTCATCTTGAACTCTTGTATAATTTTCATAATTTTGTTGGTTTGCTATGTCTTATTTTGTTAGATTTTCTATGTCTGATGGTATGGGCAGCTATTTTGAAGATAACAGGCTGTGTTATCGTAAGCATTGTTGGTTTCCTACGATCTTGTTTTGAAGTCCTATAATACTTTCATTCTTTTGTTTTGATTGGTTTTAGTCTGTTTTCTATTATTTGAATTCATTATGTGTAACGGTATGGACAGCTATTTTGAAGAAAACAAGAAATATTATGGTAGCCATTGTTGATTTTCTATTGTCTTGTTTTGAAGCCCCAAAATGCTTTCATTCTTTTGTTTTGATTCATTGTATATTATTTTGTTCTGTGTGATTTTATTGTGTGTGAAGGTATGGACAACTACTTTGATGAAAACAAGGGGTATTATAGTAGCCACTGTCGATTTCCTGTTGTTTTGTTTTGAAGTCCTGTGTTGCTTGCATTGTTCTGTCCTGATTTACTTTATTTTCTGTTTTGTTTTATTATTTTAAAAAAAGGGAGAATTTGAAGACATTTCTCAAAAGAAGACTTACAAATGGTCAACAGATCCATGACAAAATTCTCTCAACATCACTAAGTAGTAGGGAAATGCAAATTAAAACCGCAATGAGTTATCATCTCCCATCTGGTAAAAGGCTGGAAAGGGCAGGTGTTTTTGAGCAGATTGTGACGGCCCTTCATAGGCTTGACTATGGTGGGTTTGTACCACAGCCTACAGGGGATGTGACCAGATGACCCCTACTGGTTGTTCTGCAGCGCCTGGAGGGAGAGAGAGAGTCTTGAGACAGGAAGCCTGTTTGGCAAATGTTGCAGTAATAGATATCAACTGAGGATGGCCTGCCCTGGGACAGAGCAGAACAACCACCAACAACTGAAGCGGTCTGGGAAGCTTAGAGGAAGCTGCCTTCCCTCAGATATACAGGACAGAGAAGTCAGAAATGACTGCTGAAGGCTCTAAGGCCCTCCTAGTCCTCTTTCTGTCTGTCTTTGTCTCTGTCTCTCTCTCTCTCCATCTCTCTCTAACACACACATGTAAATACAAAAGTAAATACAAATGAGATAGCATCCTATAGTGTGATTTTAGAAAACTTGTCAAAATAACCAAAAGTCAATTTAAGATACCTAAGGACCACAAGTGTCTGTTTTCCTGGACCACTTTATTCTGCTTTCTTCTACACGAAAAAGTACGTATTTTTCAAAACTCTACTTCTCTTTCATCTCTATATGAAACCTTCTTTGACTGCTGTTATATTCCTTTTCTAGGAGGATCATTTATTCTTTTTCCATGTCTCATTCCACTTCATTCACACTTTTTTGTATAATCCTAGGCAACCTGCCAACATTGTGTGTGGTTAGCTACGTACTTGCTTATCCCACTAACTGAGCACTGAGTCGGAGTTTTGGGTTTCCTGTGCCTAGCAGTGCCTGGTACATTGGTCATTTAATGAAGGTGTCCTGAACAGATGAATCCCATCTATACAATGAGGATAAGCAGAAAACAGTGTAGAGACCACACTTGGTTTTGTTTATAGGGTTTTTGGCTTTTGCTTTGCTTTCCTTTGATACTATTAGTCATGTAAAGCATGTGATAGTGCTTAGTAGAGAAAAGGCTTGGCATCTGTAAAATCTGGTACATTCTACAACCCGTACCAGAACTCTGGGACAGTACTGAGGAGAAGAAACAGGTGAAGATTTTAAGAAATCTCTGTTTCCTCAGGGAAATCTCCATGTCTTTTACCTCAGCACATTAGAAAATTTGGGTAAAGATAATCAGGAACCCCAATGGCCATGTTGGGGAAAGGCCCTCCCATGTAACTGATGTTAAAAAAAGAAAGAAAATTTCTTTTAGCCAGGCACAGGATTTTGGCTGAAGTTCAGCCGCATACCTATTCTGAGCTGAATTTGGGTATAGCCCTAATAATTACAGTTACTCTTTAGAGAAAGAGCCCAAGAGGTTTACCTGAAGATTTTTTCCAGATGTAAGCAGGTATGTGAGAAGCACAGTAATGAAGATGTAAACCGGATGAGGCCATTTTGTGCTCCATAGTCTTCTCTCCAGTTGCTGGAATGCTGGGAGATGTTCCCCAGCAATCAGGAGGATGATGCAACACAGTCATCTAACAAACACCAGATGCAGACTAGCCTCACAAGATGTAGTGTTAAAGGGAAGGGGGCAAGCGCCAAATTTGAATGCCTTTGCAGTTATCATTCTGTCATGAGTTGTAATCAAACAGAAACAAACTTTTTTATTCCATCAGTTCCTGGGATAGGTCCATCATATGCCCCACAGACATGCTCTAGGTTTGGGTTGAGCACTCATGAATCTGTCCCCTTCCTTCACTTTCCCACTGCAGAATTTCACTGACTTAGGGGTGTCAGTAAGGACATGCTAATCCCCAGGCCCACCATACAAGTTCTATGTCTTTCTAGACAAGAAATGATTAACTGGATCAACTTTGCCAGAAACAGGATGTTTGGGTCAAATACATATTTAGTATTACTTTTATGCATCCTTTTTTTCCACCATAAGGCCAGAATATGGTTTATCTTTTCACCTTGGCAGTAGGAATTTTTAAAAAGTATTAAAGTTCCCCTCAAGGAAAAGAATGAAACTCTTTGTCACCAAAACTGCAGGGCACACAAAACCTACTTAGCCCTCTCTGAAATAAAATCATCACACTGCAAAATATATTTTGGAGGGACAAACTGCAATTAACTTGAAATAATTAAATGACAAAACCTTTTATCCCCAGGTTAAAGTCCACTCATAACTGAATACTACAAGTAGCTAGTACTCTACATAAAGATAGTTTAGTGTGGAGTTGGGAGCACAGCCTCTGAGGTCACATGAACTTGAATTTCAATTTAAGCTTTGCTATACCTTATTAGTGATGTACACTGTAACTGTTTTGAGGTTAGTACTGTCATCTTTAAAATGGACATAAGACCACCTACCTCATATTGGAAAGGATAGTGCAGGTAACTGACTTAAAGAGATTATGTAATATATATCATTAAAGTGAGAAGTCCCATAGTAGACTTGCAAACCTTGTGGACAGAGATTTGTGGGCAGGCAAATCCTCTTTCCTGGGCTGCCCAATATTTAAAACCTCTCTTCCTTTGCTTTTGGCTATTTACACTATTGCACTTCTACCATAAGCAATTAATGATTGCTAATTAGCTTGTCCTTCTGTTTATCCCAGAAAATCTGTCAAGTCCAAACCAGCCTAGATGCTAACAAGGGTTCAATTGTGTGTTCGTTGGGAATAGCAGGGCAAACATTGAATGTAGGGGATATGAATACCTTAAGATAGGAATAAGCCTCTCTAGTCTCCATAACCTGAGACATTAACATAGTCTGTAATCAAACTAAAAATTGGGGAAAATCTCATATAAGCTAAAGGAGCTAAAGTGGCTCTCAAATCCAAGTCACTCTGGCCTTCGCCCATGAGATTCCATGAATGTTCCATGCTTATGTGGTAGCCATGCAGGTGTGAGTGGAAGGTGGTGCTTCCAACAGCCTAGTTTGGAGCTCAGTGGAAAGTGGTGCTTCCAACAGCCTAGTTTGGAGCTCAGTGCTCACTTCGGTAGCACACATACTAAACTGGAACAATACAGAGATTAGCATGGCCCCTGTGATATGGAGCCTACAGTTATCTCCAGGCCAATACTTTTCAACATTGGTCTAGGACAAGACTAGTTTCTGGGAGCAATTGGACAGGAAGAGTTCTTGCCAGGATCTTCTTCAATGGCATGGGGCATTTTTTGAGGCTCCACATCAAAATGGTAAAATTTTCATCAGATACATGGAGCTTAATGAACACTGACTAGGTGTTGGAGCTGGGTACTTATGAGCTTATCCCATAAACTATTTTTAAATTCAGCTTTTTCTTTTGTATACTAGAATCTTCTACCTGCCATCTTGTTGTTAAGATATGGATAGTAATAGAACTTTTCTGAAAAAGGAAAAAAAAAAAAAAGGAGATTCCAGTATGTGGCATCTTTGCAGAAATCTCTTGCACGGTTAAAAACAAAAAACAAAAAACAAAACAACAACAACAAAAAAAAACCAGGACTATGGGCTGGGAGGTGGCTCAGTGGTAGAACACTTGCCTACAAGAAACCCTGGATTTGCTCCCCAGCACTGTAAAAACACATAACACAAATAAAGCACAATGATGCTGATGAAAGGCAGAGGAACAAAGAAATAAAAGATGGAGAAGAGTCTATGTAAATTTATAAATTGAGATCTGTTCTAGGATTTACTGGGCAGAACCCTACTATGCACATCTTGAGATTCTAGAAAGGCCCAGTTAGGGTCCACTGGCAGAGCTCCTGTTCAGCCCAGAATGCAAATAGAAATTAACATGATGTTATTTAGTGAGGACAGGTGAGTCTTCCAGAACAAGATGAGTGGACAAGGAAAAACAGAAACAGGTGAAAGACATGAAGCTTTGAGAAATCTTTCTGGTCCATCCCTACAGAAGAACTAGTAATGATAAAACAGGCTGTTTTTGAGAGTCAGATAATAATGCCTTTATAATTATTGCTAACTAAAGTCTTCTCACTACGAGTTTCAAGACGGTGGTTCCAACCTGAACAAACACGAGAATCACACACCTAGCTTTCTAAAACACACATTGCTAAGGCACCAGCCCAAAATTTGTAAGCCCAGGATGAAGCCTAAACATCTGTATTTCTAGCAAGTCTCTAGGTGGTGCTGAAGCTGCAGCCTGAAGACTGGGGTCTCAGGAATATCACTTAAAGAAATGGTTGAAAAACGAAATGTCTCACCACCTTACTTCTTCCCCAAATAAACAAATCAACAAAACAAAACAAATAAAACACCAAACATTCCAACATTAATATACCAAAACCCATCTGCAGAGATGACTTTTAAAGATGAATATTAATCTGGGAGCAGTGGGGAACTTTGCACCTGTCTCCCTTGACCACTGGGTAAGTTTCCTGTCAGACTTTTCAACAGAAGCCTAAGCAACAGCATGGTATCGTTCTTAAATTTTTAACCACAGAGTGATCATGATAAAACTCCCCAAGGTCCAAATTTTAAGCACAAAAACATACACAAGCTGTTGAAAATTTTGCTGAGGTGAGGTGAAGCTGAGTGATTCTACAAATGTTTCCCTTTCCCCTATCCCTATAGGCCCCTAGAGGCTTTTCCTATGGCCTGGGTCATAGAGAGTAAAACTTAACCCTATTGTCAGAGCCCCAACTTCCAAAGGCTACCTGAGAGGAAAGGTTTGTCTCCACACAAACTACAGACCCCGCAGTCTGGTAAGGAGGTTAACAGAGTGGTCTGATAATCCATGCAACTGTGTCAGAAAAAACAGGAGTCCTTAGGAATCAAAGAGAAAGAAAATTTATAAAGAAATTTTATTACATAATTTCTGTATTCAAGAAACATAAGAAAAGGATTCTTAATGAACGTTTCATGTCATTTTTCAAAAGTATTCAACTCTGGAGAAAAATTATTACAAAGCTGTCTAAGTCAAGAATAACATTTGACCTTCGAATTAAGTGATAATCACTTTTATCATTTTTCATATTTAAAGCAAGACATTTTAAACACAATTAATATGGAGAGGCTTTCAAACTGCTATATTGTTTTCATTAAGAATTTAAATGTATCTAAGAAGTGAAAAGTATAAATAGATAGAAACGCTCTTTACTATGATAGATACTGCTGCATTCTTCAGATCCACTCTGCATGGCTATACGGATGCATTTTTGTATAACAGTAAAATGCCATGTCTTCCAATGGTACAGTAATGCTGGAATGCAGAGGGAAAGTCCTATGCATTTCCTACGTTAAATGGCGTAACTCCCACAGATCACATACACCTCACCATATTGACTCAGTTCATTGCACTCCATATCCTGCAAAAATAAATCTAGTGCTCGACAGCTGACATTATTGCTCACTGATGTTTTAGTAATATATTTCTTTAACATAAGACAGAAATATACTGAAATTTGATACCACTTAAATCCAAATGCAATCTAGAATTAAACCACATGCATATACCCTACTTATTTTTCATTTGATGAATGTTGCATTTTTCTTAAAGTTGGGGCTGGAAAAAATTGGCTTGCCTTGAAAAACCAACTAAAGTTTAGAAAGGGAGGGAGATTTTCACTTTAAAAACTTTTTTTTTTTTAGGGAATTTCTAAATCCTACTATAAGAATGAAGGAACAATGACGATACAGAATCTCTGGGAAGTGAGAAGCCATCCTTCATTTGTCCCCCTCATCTACCTCAACACTGTGACTTATATCCAGTGCATAAGAGAAGCTACTACATACGGTTGCAGTGGCTGAGAAGTACTGTGTACAGCTCTGTGAAGTTGGGACAGACTTTTAGGACAATCTGGATGTTGATGGCCAGTCTGGTCTTAAATCTGACACCTTATTTCTAAAGGGGAAAGAAGCCTGTGAATTCCAAAATGACCCTAGGATCTGGGGTGAAACATCTGGAGCTAAGGGAGCATCCAAGTAAGAATGTGATTCCTCTGGGATTTCAAAGCTGCACCACAGATAGCAGTAAAGAGTTATTAGATGTCAGAGTGTCCTCGAGGTATCTGAAGAGGGATGAATCATGTTAACTGGCCACTCTCCCATTTTGCTTTGTCACAACTTTCATTCTCATTTCCCATTGTGCCTTTGTAGTTGCCAAATGTCCTTCTTTGTTAATTTTTTCTTGGTGTTTACAAGTAAAGATTTCAGTCTTCATAAACTATCAAAGGTTTAGAAAAATAGCATTTAAAAAAATTTTAATTCTAAGATTAGCATTCAAAATTAGAAATATGGTTCCGTCACAAACCATGCCTTCACATCTGGCTACAACAGCATCAGCTTGTATCACCATTGTTCATACCTATGAAAACTTTGTTGTTTATATTGACACCCATTCTACTAGACTAAAAGTTATAAAGCAGCTGAACAAAGCTTGTCAAAGTAAAACCAGCAATATTGCTGCAAAGAAAAAGTGCTGGCTCTTGGCCCAACTGTTTCCATACCAATCAGCTAAGTCAACCTGTTTCTTTCCACTTCAAATGCCTAGGCTTTGGCCTTTGCAGCAATTAAAACCAGATCAGTTTAAATTTATAGCACTGATCTTAATTGTGTAGCAATATAGTAAGTTTGCCCTGAGAGTGTCAATACATTTTGCAAATACTGTTTAAGTCTCAGTTTATAGATGAAAAAATAGGCACAGAGAGGTTAAATGGCTTGTCCTTTGTCACACAGCAGATTAGTGTTAAGTGTATGTTAGGTGTGTTATTTTTGTGTTAATACTCAACATCTTTCCAGAGGTCACCTGAAATTCCATTATAAGATCTCTGCTTTGGGTGCTGTTACTTGCAGTGTTCTGTCAGCTTTTCTGCCCAGCACTGGATTTTTTAGTACTCAAGACTTCATCCTTGGTCTTCTCCCCACTTTCTCTTCTAATTTACAGTGTCTTGATGAAGTGTGTTGTCCCCAGTATTTTACTTTATGCAGAAGAATTTACTCAAATTCCCTTCTATTTGCAGCTGGTATTAGGTGTCAAGAGAAAGTCTTATAAAAAGGCAAAGGGCAGGCATTGTTCTCTGCGAATTTTAGACAAAATGAGGCTCAAAATAATTTTACAGTTGTCCTACATTCCAATGTTTTCAATGGAAAATAAAATAAAATAAGGGTCTAATCATGAGGTAATATTTATTTCTCTGCCACAACACTCAGTGCACCCCCTCAGATCTGGCAACAATCTAACATAAGGAAAGACTTTAGACATTCACACCCTTTTAGGAGGAAAAAAACAACCTTAGCTCAAACTTTCCACAAAGCTGAGAAGTCTCTTAAGACATCAGTCCTTATCTTAGGTAGATTTGTGTAATGCCATAAGGTCCTGTGCCAATGTCCTACACTGCGCAGCTCTGGTCCTTATGCTGAGCAAATCTCAATCTTTACATCCAAAGATCAGGTGCTCGCTACTATTTAATTAAGGAAGAAAACAACAACAAAACTCAAAAGAAGGTGTGTGCTCAAAGAAAATAATGCCAGTTTCACACAGTTATCTCCATTTGCAAAAGCTATACACAGTTCTGGATCTAGTCAATAGCAAAATACATAGATAGGCAGAGCCTCTGTTTAAGCAGAAGAAAACATATAGCTCAAAACTTCCCTTACAGTTTTTGAAAAAATATATCTATGAAGATAAACATTTTGATATTTTTAATAAGCTGTGCATTAAGTACACTTTGTTTCCACCATTCTCCATTACTCTACAGCTCGGTCTTGTCTGCCTGGGCAGGGCTGCTGACCCTGCCGTCTCCTTCCGCGCCGCTGCTGTCTGCAGGTGTGAAAGACAAGGAAGCCGAATTTATGCAGTATCTTTTGCCGGATGGGCGAGGTCCGTCATCAAAAATGTGCCCAAGATGAGCACCACACTGAAAGAGAAGAAGAACATGTAAGGCAGAAGTCTGTACACAGCCGGCTTTGAGAAGAACACACGGTAAGCAGTTTGACTGGATGGCCAGCCTGTGCAGAAATGATGGAAAGCATCCCGGATGATTTCTAATCCACCTGTCAATAGCTGAAAGATGGTTTCTGGCAGGCGTCATACCACATGCTGGGAATAAAAAAAACCACTCGAACTGCACATATCAGAAATCATTTAAAGCCACTGTATTTTTTGATGTGTGAAGTCTTTCAGCCAGCTGAAAAATGACTGCAGTAATTGTATGAATTGAATTGACCTTTGATCTCTCCTTGTAAGAAACATGGCAGAATAAAATCTCTACCCCGTCACCCCGGCATTTCTTTTGGCTTTGGGTGGGTGGGTTTCAGATATGCAGAAGTCCACTGTGAAAGATACTGTTTAACTGGCCGTGACGGAGGTGATGTTTGCTTTCATGGGCAGTAAAACTTAACATCAGACAAATATTGGATACTCTTGGAACCCAGGAAAGCAACAGCAAGGCTCAGCAGATTTATGTCATGGTCACCAGGGCTGTAAGTATAGCAAATGGCAATGTTTTTGCCCACACAATTGTTTTTTCCTCATTTTCAACAAGTGGAGTGTCATGCTGGCTTCTTTACCCAAATAAACTATAATATGTGGAAAAGTAATAAGCTGTTTAGCTAAAATCCATGCTACTGACTACTCAAAACACTGAAGAAACAGAAAAGGCCTGGAGTTGAGAAAGACTTAAAATGATTGCTGTTTTTGATGGTGTTTTTTATGGGCAAAATCCAGCCCAGAGAAAGTGTCTCCAAAAGGGTTGGCTCATTGAATAAAGCCTACACTAACCCCTTCTATGTTAGGTAGCTTCCAGGAGATGACTGATAGGATATGTCACACTTAAATGTCTTTCACCCTCTCTCATCAGGGCTGGGGCAGAAGGAAGGAGATAGAGACATTAGTGCACTGCATTCAGGAAAACATACTGTTTTTCATGTAACAACACCCAAAGGCTGGGGTGAATAACTTCCATTCATTTTTACATTTATGGAGCATCATCCCAGACTCCGGAGACACAAATAATAGTCCCTGGCCTCAAGGAGTTTTTATCCTACTGGTAGAAACAGACAATACACAAGAAAGTAAGTGAACTATAAAGTATGGTAGGTAGAAATCAATGCTAAGGGAAAAAATGTGGTATTGTGATACTAACACAAGACCAAGTTTGCAGTTACAGGCCTACCTGGGATAACTTTGGAAATAAAATCTGAAGGAAGAATCTAGGGGAAAACATTCTGAGAAGAGGGAGAGTCAAGATGTAGGAAGAATATGACTAAAAAAGGCCTATAGATGATATATTAATTTTCACTAAGCTGGCTCAGTGCATAAAATGCTTATAAAGTACAGAAAAAGAGAGTAAGAGTTGATAATGAATTGGGCTGAGATACCAAATGGAGATGATAATAGAAATGGGGACAATACTCATTACAATGGAAAGAACCAGAATGAGAGTTTATTTAAGTTTCCCCATTGAAAGTGCTAAATTCAATTCACAAGTTTCCTATTTATTAATAAATAGCACAAATTGCAACTTTGACTATATGGCACTTCCATGTTAAAAGTGTATTCTTATTTTACTGCCAACATACTGTGTCAGCTTATTAAAGAACTAAAACTGAACCCTGAACTGATTTGATCTATCACCTGGAAAATATGAAACAGGCCTAAAAAACAAATCTTGCATTATTTTTACCATATTCAACGCAGGTTTAGGTAATATCAAAGTTGACATCTCAGATTGCTTTTTCTTTCTAGAAACAACTGAGGCCAAATTTTCAGGCATCAGCAGCTACAATGCACCAGTAAAAATACATATGCCTACCCAGTGGACACAGGAAAAAGCCTATTTCTGCCTGCTGAAACAGCCAGAGTGCAGGCCAACAGGAACTAATGCTCTCAGTGACCAGTGTATGCACACAATTATTAGGCTCACATGCAGCTCTGGCACTTTGATCACTGACATCTGAGAAGTGAAGTTTTCACATCAGAGCCTTAGTGTGTGTGTGTGTGTGTGTGTGCGCGCACACACACACACAGAATGTACCTACTTGAGCAAAATAAATGATACTGTCTCCCTTTATTAATCACCTCTTGAGAATAATGAGAAAATGGTTCTTTTTGCACTACTCCAAAAACAAAGAATAATAAAGACATACTCGGAGCTGTTTAGGAGTGAATTATATGCTCTTTATTTCCTAAATAAAATCCAAATTAAAGTAACTTAATCTTAAGCTGAGTTGGTTTTCAATTTGTTGTTTTATTTCCTAATTTGGGACTAGTCTTCTGGTTAAACAGAAATGAAAACATCGATTCTAAATACAGTGCTGGGGGTGGGGGAGGAGGTAGGAAAAGTTAGTATATTTAGGAAAAGGCAACAAAAATCATTTGTGAACAAATAAACAGGTTGGGAATGGATATGGAGATCTTCAGAAAAGGTGTAAATCCCTCCAAAAATGACAGTGACAGTTTCACGGTGATTGTCAGAAGATGTACTGAAAGATTTGCACCAAAATTAGATTATCAAGGATAGAACATTTCAAAACATAGACAGAGGTTCATTTATAAAATCTTTACCACCACAAACATGCCCACCCATTGCCTGCCAAGTGTCAAGGCCATTTGTCTGAGGGAAGACTCACCACACAGTACTGTATAAGTGTCCTCCCTGGTACACACAGTTTCCCATAGCAGCTGGTACCCAGTTTCCCCTAAAGTGTACAAGCACCGAAGGCTTTTCCCAGGGGGGAAAGCACATGGAGCCCATTCTTTGCAGCTTCTAGCCTGGCCCAAAGCTGGGATGATGAATGGAAGTTGTCAGTGATGCACCATTTCCTTAGCTGCCCGCAAGCTCTGCCTCCTGCCCCAGCCAACTGGCAATGTGTTGGGAATCTCTTACACACCTGGTTGTAACTGAAACAAACTGGTTGCCCGATGAAGAAATCTCTGAAAACTGCTGTTAATGATTTATTTCAGGACAGAATTTTTGATGTGTGTTTTGAAAGTTATTTTTAATGGTTAGGTAGTTCTTTATTTTACAGGTAAATATAAATCATATCTGAATATTCTAGTCCTCACTCAAGAACCATGAGATAATGGTTTAAAAGAAAAATTTTAATTCCCACAGTAATCCTTCACATCAAAGTCTCCCACTCAGAAAAGTTGGCAAGAACCTACAGAGAATCAAATGAAAGGATCTCCTAAAAAAAAGTGATTGAGCATCAAATTTAACATAATTCCTTAAAATCTGACTGCAATTCTCAATCATGTGCCTGAGAAACACAAACAGTACATTCAACACAGTTACATATTTCTGCACTGATGTATTTCCCACTGTCCTAGAAGGTTTTGTTCCTAGGATGTTTGGGCTTTATTATTGTCATTTTCTCTTAAGTGTTTGATCTATACCATGAAGCATTTCAAAGAGGGGTTTTTACACTTCGGCACATGGGGCAGGATGAGAAAGAAAACAGTTTTAAGAAGAAATGCAATTTACTTTGCCAGTAGTATTCTGTTTTCTTCCACTGTTATTGAAGACATTTGTGTGTAGGTAACGGCTCTTTTCCTTTGTGCTTGTGATATTAATCTTTTGCTAAGGAAATGATTGTGAAGTCACCAGTTTAACATTATGATTTTACTGAAAGATCAAGAAAAAGAGAGATGGGCTGTGATTTTGAAACCCTATTGTAACACATGGGTATCTTTAATCATCAGCAATATATGAGTTGTCATCTGCAGAAGATTAATAAGGTTTGGAGTTTAACCAAAAACTGCATCAGTGGATATTTACCTTTCTGTTGATTTGGCTGAGTTAGAACAAATTAATAATGATCTAAAACAAACTTAAAGGACTCTACCATAAAGTCAAGTAACAATAGCGGCAGTCACAAATAGACCCTACTAAGGTAAACTCAGGGATCTGATGGTTCTCTTAAAGATTATTACAAAAAGGCAAATGATTTATTAGTCTCCCATTTACTCCAGATGTAGAATTTTGATCTTAAGAAGGAAGAATTCCCCAAGTATTTCCAGGAGGGACTTATTTTACTGACTCCAGCTTTGACCATGCAAATCTTACCTCTTCGCACTGAATTTAAACTCCTGTCAAAGTGTTGCTTAGCAGGTTGGGGTTGGAGGATTAGGGAGATGCTGTCAAACAATTATTCACAGTAGTCAGTATAACTTGAATAAAAGCAATGAATTTTATTGCGAGCTGAAAACATAAATAAAATTAAGGAAAACTTTTTGTAACTGAAAATTGTTAGAAAATGGTGGTGGCTGGGAAAAGATACATATGCCCATCAGAGTAGGTAAACTGACTATAAAGATGTTTTTTTGGAAGAAAGAATCAGAATGCAATTTTTCAGTCAGTAGGTAGAACAGCAAAAGAACAAATATGACTGGAACACAGCTCAGGATGCACAGGGTATTTCCTTCATGTGACAGTCACAATGAAAGCAGTAAAGAATCTCTCCCATACTTGTGGTTGGCTGTTAACTACGATCAAGCATTGGGCTTGGTTTCTTACAGAACATATCTTTTGTAAAACTTCTTAGAAAAATGGAAATAGGACTGAACCAATCTTAACTTAGTCAATGAATGTTATTACCTAAATTTATTTGCCTTCTTTGTGCCTCAGTTTTCTCAATTGAGAATAAAAATACCTACCTCACAAGGTAGATAAAAATACCTACCTCACTGGAAGCATTAAACCAGGGAGCTTCCAGAATTACTGTTATGCTGGCTCCACTCAGTTCAGTTAAATTAGCCTCTAGAGATGAAACTCAGCATCACAAAAATGCCATTATCATACTCAGAGTCTCATTTATGAGGAATAAGAGTGAACTGAAAATGTGATTGATACTATATGCTTTTCCAGTTAGAGAGTGGCCTCATATTTAGAAGACAGTAAACTTGCCAGCCTTGTTTACAGAAACAAACAAACTGAAAACAGAAATTCACCAGATGGTGAGGTTCAAACCCATCTCCCTCTCTACTTGGTAGTAAATATGCCACCAACTCCCTAAAATCTTGGCAAGGCAGTTAAAGAAAAATGGATAAAGGGCAGGCAGAAGAATCCTGAGGGAGGTATCCGTGGCAATCACTTTGTTGCCTGATGGTGCCTCTTTTACCTCTGATCCATGCAACAGACATTTCCAGACAAAACACTCTAGTATTAATGAATGTCAATGCCAGAATTCTCAAACTGTGCATTATACTCATTTAAAGCAGATTAGGGAAATCAGGGACACCTAGTAGAGAATATAATATTGTTCTTATTCTGTGTTATGAAAATAGCTGTATTTCTGAGTTTAAGCACAAAATGCCCAGAAATTTAAGGTTCCCAATAAAGTATTCTTGTCCCCTCTTCAAAATGTATTAATATCTTCTTTTAGAGCCAGCATTAGTTTGTTTAGAAAAGAATCAGCAAGATAATTAGAATGACCTTGAAGATAAGGATAAATCTATGAAACAGGAGAAGCAGAGAAAAGAAATACTTTATCATAATCCCACTCTACCCTCACTTAGCCTAAGTAGGCTTCTGCTTCTACACGGTCTCTTCAACCTCCCTTCTATTATGCACTCAAGGGAAACCAGTTCTGGAGTCTCCATTGACTATGTTTATATTGTAGCCATCAGTACTAGGTAGGATTGAACAGTGGGTACAGAGAACTGCAGGGCCATGGGGATTATCAAAAAAGTACATTATACAACACCATACAAATAAAATCTTCAGATGCCCCAAGAATAGCCCACAACTTGGGACACTGAATCAAATGAAGATTTTTTTCCTACCAATACTACTTAATAGTGTGGAAGCCAAGGACTAGTATTTCATTAGACAGACCCTAAGTCGAACCCCAATCCTAACCCTAACACTCAAAGATAGAGGAATCATTCAGACTTTGATAAGAATTTGTTGTGCTTGTCTGTCCATATGAACAGTTACTTGACCTACATTGGTGTATTTTGCAAAATTAGGAGTCTTGAAAGTGTTTTCAGTGCCATGTGCATCCTACTGAGATTTCAGGTGGGTTAACTGACCTGCGAGCAGCTTGTTTCCACCCTGTGCATCCCATAGGAAAAGTCATCTGTAAATGTGATTGCCTCGGAACTGATCACATCATGGAAAGAGGGCCAACCTGGGGCAGAACAGTAAGGAAAGACACATATCTTAGGTTAGAATGCAACTTAAAAGACATACTAAGCAAATAATGCAAGTCCTTACTATATGTCTCATGTTTAACTTTTTCAACCTGAAAATAAAGATCAAAAGCTGAAGAATAATAGATTTCATAAAGGTACAATTATTTTTAAAGAATAATCATTTATTCACATTCATGTTATAGCCATATTGGGGGTTTGTGTTTCATGAGACAATTTTAGACTATCCAATAGTTTCTTAGAGCATCGCCAAACTTAGAAATCTCTTTGTTAACATGTTTTCTCTTGTCTTCAGAGTCCCTGAAGCATTATTAATCTTCCATTATGACATTTTCCAAAACACAGTCAATTGGTTTTTAACTTGTAAATTACTCCAGTTTCTTCAGAAAGTGTGCTTTTTCAGTAGATACTTTGGATGATTAAAGTATAAAAAGATGACTATCTTGTTGTCTGCATCTTAATCTAATTTTTTGGGACACATTTATCTGACAGCCTAGCTTATATTTTGTGGGGAGGAAGATTGCTCACTTCTTAGGAAAAAGTCATGGAGCATCATTCCTCAGCACCATCTTTTGAATAGGTCTTGTTCCAATTCTCATGTATTCTAATAACTTAAAAAATAAATTCACAATTTAAGAAACCTGTTGGAAAGAAGATCACCAAATTTGCACATTCATTTTTCTTTTTTGGCAGTACTAGGAACTGAACTCAGTACTGGGGACTGAACTCAGGATGAGCTACATCTCCATCCCTTTTGAAATTTATTTTTTATTTTTGAGACAAGGTCTTGCTAAGTTGTCCAGGCTCAAACTTGCAATCCTCCTGTCTCAGCCTCCTAGACTGCTGGTGTTATAGGCATGTACAACCATGCCCAGTTTGTACAAATTTTTGAGTGTATAGTCAGGTTTTACATTCAATAACTATTTCCATGTTGGAAGAGACTTAAAAAAACTAAAACCAAAAACTAATAATAGCATTTCAAAATTCCTCCAAATTCAGTGTCCTTTTGCCTCATAAAGAAAAGAATCTGATTTTCAAAATTTCAGGTCAAGATTGCTACAAACCACTTGAAAATCCTCAATATTCTAGATTCTTAACTTTTCACAAATATACTATGCAGAGATTCATTAACATTCTCAAGGAAACTAATTTCTCCCTATCATTTGATGTCACTGAACTTTTGATCAGTAAGACTGACGAGAAAAATCACCTTGTTGAAGACTTGAATCACTTTTGAAGGAATACATTTTTAAACAGAATCATGGCCAATATCACTAACAAGGTTAAAAAAGGACACTGCTGAGTTGCTTTCCTAAATCTTTCAGAAACAAAACAAAACAAAACAAAACAAAACAAAGCTCTATGGACAGAGAATCCATCAGAAAGGAAAGTCCTTAATGACAATTGAGCTAAGGACCTTCATCCAAGAATAAACTGTCTCATGGTAGAGAAGCCACAGGGATGACAGCACTTTGAAAGTGGAATTCCCTCATCATGTGAAAGTATTTAAAGGAGGAACTCTTCACTGCTGTAAAAATCCTCAAAGGAAACCCTGCCCCCACTGCTAATAATAAGGACAGTGCTTCAAAGAGTGATAGGCAAAGACTGAAGCAATCTGCGTCTTGTTGAGAAAATTATCTTGAGTAAAAAGACTGGGGGAGGGGAGTATGTTTATGTCAGTTTTGACATTAAAGAAAGATCATCCATCCTCCTTTCTGTAGGCTTTTCCTTTTGGTCTACTCATCTAACAAAACATTATTTGTTTTGGATGCATTCCATGTACTTTGTAAAAGAAAAGTCATGTGAAAACCTGTATAAACAGAGTGGGCTCAGCCCATCCCCAATACATGCTTTTGTTTCTATATGGTGAGGGTGGATTTGGGCCTATTATCATTTTGTTTTAAAAATATAAACTGAACTTCTTAGATATTAGTCTACTAGTCTCAAGAATATCTTGTTTTCAATAAATATGTTCTCCCCTCGAGGAATTTCTATTTCTAGAGAGCAAATAAACACAATTACTACAACTGCAACTGATCTGTTTTGCTTCAGTTTTATTTAATCATCAGATCCCATCAATCTGCAGTTGTAACTCAGTATTTCTTATGTTTGCTAATATGAAGCAAATATAGAACATGCTCAGTAATATCTCTAACATAAGAGCAAATGATTGAAATTATGAGGAGTGGCTCCTCGTAATGCTTGCTTTGATGCTTGCTACCAACTACACTACAATGGAATTGTTTGAAGACTGCAGTAAAAAGGATTATTGCATCCTTACCCATAATTTAGTTCTAAGCCCACTCAAATCTGTAGTTAAATTATGACATGGCTCTCAAAAGTAGACTCCTGGTGACAAAATTTACATATTTTGTTCAAACTGCTTCTTAAGAAAAACTTTCTCATCTCTCTAACTCTATCTATTCCTTTCAAAAATCTTTAAAAGATTTTTTTTTCAAATTAGAAACAAGTAATAAATTGAAACCAATCCATGTGGGCCATGTTTAGAAAGTATAGCCCTCATTCCTCTAATTTTAATTAGACAAAGATTGGTATATAACTTCCAATTCCCTTACATTCTTCCCTTACCCAAAAATAAAAACTAGAAATTTCGGTAAGTTAGCTACATGATCAGTCACTAGAACACAGCAGAAACTACTCATGGAAATAATTTATTGTATTGAAATATAATTACAAATATTTTATAATTTTTTTAAATTTTATTTAAAGGGAGTAAAATTAAACACAACAAAACAGAACATAAGAAAGCATAAATTTCAAAGCTAGACAACTAGAGATTTTCACTATCTGTCATATTGTCTCTTGTTTTCTTACAAATGGTTGTCCATATCTTTGCATATGGAGAGTTCATACTAAATAACATAGCCAATCTTTTCACAAGATGTCCAGTTCACTGGCTCTTACTTGCTAAGTGCGGGGGGAGGGGGGCACAGGACAGGGGACAGGACCACATGAGATGTTTGATTGTAAGCCCGCACGCCACCAGGCTCACAGCCACGCCCCAGAGAGGGGGGAGCTCCTTGTTCTCCTGGCACCCCTGAGTCACTGCATGGTACAGGTCCTGAGGCACCAGGGTCTCTCTCCTGGGGCCTCTGAAAGCCTGCCACACTCACAGCTAATCCCCAGAGAAGGGAGGAGTTCCTTGTTCTCCCAGCACCCCAAGTCACCATATGGTACAGGTCCCAAGGCGCCAGGGTCTCTCTCCTGTGGGCCACCAAAAGTCTGCCACACTCACCCGCTATTTCTTTCTGATGAATTGACCATTCCATTTCCGAAGTTCTGAAATGGCCAACAGACTACAGAAAGAATTCTCTTTAGGCTCCTGTTTGAAACCAGCGGCTACAGCAATCTGCTGGCCTTGATTCAGGGCCACAAATATTTTATAATTTTCAAGTGTAAACTAAGTTTGAAGACAATGGATCCCAGTTGGGCATGGGCAATGGCTTAAAAATGATAATTTTTATTTGATAGTTTTGGTAAAACAAGGGAGACATGCAGATCCATGTTTTTGTAGTGCTCTATGATTCTAGAAACATTTAAAAATTCAGAATGTGGAGTTTTTCTGTAGCTAGAATCTGTTCACCTTGCTGACCATAATTTTCCTTATTAGCTACCTCAAAACAAATAATGAAACTCTATGAAAGCCCCTGCTGACAAAAATTATTTGAAGCTTAGATCCCTGATTCTTGCCAAATTAGTCACTTGAATTGACATTTCAAGTATAACTTTTATCTCACTTTAAAAAGGATGAGTCTTTACTCTCCTTCAAAGACCCATTTGGTTGCAATCTAGTCTTTCAAAAGTTTAAGCAGTAATCAAACAAATATATGCATGCCGTAGAAAGTCAAACAGTGCAAGATGGCTCCTAATGAAATTTTTCCTTTCAATTCTTTACCCTCCCACAGGCAACTATGATTAATAGGTTTTTCTATTTAATTCTTTTAAAAAATATGCTTATGTTGCTATCTCTTGATTTGTTCATTTTAAACCTATGTTGTACTGTACTGGCCAGTATAGTAATTATTGGTCACATGCTGCAATTTAAATTTAAACTGAATTACAGTTCCTTAGTCACAAGAGCCACATTTCATGTTCTCAACAGTCGTATGTAGATAGTGGCTGCTATATTAGACAGCACAGACACACTTTTAACATTTCCACGATAATATCCACAGACACAGAATATTCCCACTATTAGATAATGCTGTTTTAGACATTATGAATTTATTTCTTCTTACTAATTTCTTCTTGAGGGAAATTTATCATTCATACATAAACTTATATTCCCCCTTTCCAAGTTTTTATACTTATATTATTTTTAATTCTTTTCAAATCTCATTTCTGTCTGCCTACTAAACTAGAATGCAAGTTCAACTTAAAAAGGGAATTTTCTTTTGGTCATCAGTTTTTAGGACTTGTGTCTAGATATCCCCCTAAAGCCTCATGCAGTCACAGGTTGTGATTTTTCAGAGGTGTCTAAATCTACAGTATGTGACTGGTTTATGGAATGCTAGGGCTAAGGGTGCAAGGATTAAAGGTGGGTGATTACTAAATCTCCACTGATTGGTTTGACACTGTTCTAATCCCAATAGCCTAGATATAAGAGACTGATTTTTTTCTCACTCTCCCAACAAAGAAAGATGTCCTAATTATAGCCAGATCTGATTCCAACTTTCTCCTTACTTATATATCTCTGGATGCTTGCAAGACAATGGTTTTATGTACCACTCTTATACTTACTGTGACTCATTTTCTACATGTCTATATCCATAAACAACATGTGTTTTTATTGTTTAAAATTTTATTTAAATAGTATTGTAATATTTCTTTTGATGATTCTTTTCATGTTATTCTTGGTCTCTTTTTTCTTATTTTATAAATGAAATGCCCTGGCCCTGAAGCAAGGCCAGCAGATCGCTGTAGCTGCTGGTTTCAAACAGGAGCCTAAACAGAATTCTTTCTGGGCCAGGGATTTAGCTCAGTGGCATAAGCGCCTGCCTTGCAAGCGTGAGGGCATGAGTTCGATCCCTGGTATCAAAAAAAAAAAAAAAAAAAAGAATTCTTTCTGTGGTCTGTTGGCCATTTCAGAGCTTTGGAAATGGAATGGTTAGTTCATCAGAAAGAAACAGCAGGTGAGTATGGCAGACTTTAGGGGGCCTGTAGGGGAGAGACCCTGGTACCTTGGGACCTGCACCGTGCAGTTGACTTGGGGTGCAGGGAGAACAAGGAACTCTTCCCGTCTCTGGGGGGGCGGCTGTGATCCTGCCTGCATGTGGGCTAAGAATCAGACATCTCATGTCGTCCTGTCCCCCATTCCATGTCCCCCCTACCCTCCCCCCTGCCTAGCAAGTGGGAGCCAGTGAACTGCACATCTTGTGAAAAGATTGGCTATGTTATTTAGTATGAGCTCTCCACATACAAAGATAAGGACAACCATGTGGAAGAAAACAAGAGACAATATGACAGATAGTGAAGATCTCTGGTTGTCTAGCTTTGAAATTTATGCTTTCTTATGTCCCATTCTGTTCTGTTTTGTTGTGTTTAATTTTACTCCCTTTTAAAATAAAATAAAAAAAATTTTAAAAAAGCTGTTAAAGAAATAAATGAAATGCATTTTCAAATACCACTGAGAACATGAATTGGATAGAGATGGTTGTTTTGTTTTACATTTTCTAGTATGCTCTAAAACATCTTTGCTTCCTCTGTGGAAATTGCTCCCTTCTCTTATTTTTTGTCTGTTGATTTATTTTTGTTTTTTCAAGCTGAGGTTTCTTTCTTATATCTGCAGTGATCCTTGACCTACAGTCCCATTTTAGAATAGAGGCCTGGATCAGTTATCCTACTTGTCTGATACAGGTTTTCTCTGTTATCAGGTATAAAGTGAGTTTGTCTCCTTGGAAACAAAGTTTGCTTGTAAATAGAAAAGCTACCTGGGAGCTATAGGAACATTGTCACTCTTTGCTTGGAGATGGGAGTTCCCTAAATACCTGAAAAGGGATTGTTTACTCTGTAGTACTGCACCTCAGTAGCAGCCCAATTCTCTTAAGCAGGTTGTTAATATCTTAAGAAAGCAGTCTTTCTAGATTTTTTCTTGTAGACAGTTGATGAGCTGCCATTGTAAATATGAAGATGAAGAAGACATAAAGCTGATCTATTTTTTAGACTTTCAGTTAGGCATTTTGTTGTCATCCCTCTGTTTTTCTCTCATCAACTCTTAGTACTAAGCTCTTTTGTAATTCTACTGGGCCTCTTTGCAAAAACTCTTGTATATATTATGGACTATAGCTTTCTTTAAGCAGTTACATCCTTTAATGCACTTCTATCTTTTTCTTGGAAAAATTGTTTAAACTTCCTTGTTTCTTCAACATTCTTTTATTCTACTCCAGTTCACTTCGTAGTGGGTCTTTTCTCTTTCCTTTATTCTTCCTCTTCTTTTTCTGACTCTCATTTTAAAGGGGTGTCTGGAAGGCAGGCAAATGAACAAATGTGTCTACTCAGTGTATCACTTTGAACAAGAAATTGAAATTTTAAAAGAACAAATTGCAGATTTTAGCCTTGATTTAATATGTATACAAGCAACAGATCCTAAAGTTGCAATTTTTCTACTAACCACATTTACATTATTTTTTACTTCGTTGATGAAAATACTAAAATCAATGTAAAGTTTAGCAGCTTTAACTGGCTCAGATTTAGCTCTGGCTAAAACTGATTATGTGGAAACTCTAAGAGGTTACTGTCTTCATTCAATCAGTAGAAAACATTTTCTTAGGCATTTTCAACTTTAGATTTGATTGCTTCATATTATTTAAAAATTTATTATATTTCTGCCTTCCTGTCATTTCAAAAATGAAGGCAAATATCCCTTTTATGTGAATGACATGATTTCATTACTGGAAACACGCAATAATTTCATAAGGCAAACTATTTTAGTCA
This sequence comes from Dolichotis patagonum, assembly GCA_004027295.1. Lineage (NCBI taxonomy): Eukaryota > Metazoa > Chordata > Mammalia > Rodentia > Caviidae > Dolichotis > Dolichotis patagonum. The sequence continues at coordinate 54,975 of PVJX010004937.1, forward strand.
AGACAAAGGAATTAACATACTTATGACAAAAAGAAAACTACTGGTTTTAGTAAACACTCCCCCATGTTTCATTAAGCTTTATTAAGTTGTACCTGAAATAAAAGTGATACTGAGAATACATGTCATGAAAATTAAGAAGCTTAAAAAAATTAGGAAGGTTAGAAGATAAATGAAATCAGCATAGATCTATAATTTTAAACTTTACAAAGATAAGAAATGTTAATAAAATTAAAATGCAATATACTATTCAAGCATTAATTTTAGTTTGGTTACAAGTTATTTTATTTTTTCATTTTATTTTCAAGAAAATCAGGAGTTCAAAGTGGGGGTAGCACTGTTATTGGGACATTCTGGATGCCATGATGACTGAAGGTTTTCAAACAGATTACTGATATTATTATATGTGTATCAGGAAGATGGTTGTAGAAATGAGCCGCAAGGTGAAGAACAAGAGGGAACATGAAAACAAGTATATCAGATGCAAAATTACATACTTGAACAGAATTGCTACTGCTCTCAAGGAAAACATTTGTAATAAAATTGGAAATCAGGGGAAAGATTCTTTTTTTTTTTGGTACCTAGGATTGAACTCACAGCTTTGCACTTGCCAGGCAGGCACTTATGCCACTGAGCTAAACTCCTGGCCCAGGGGAAAGATTCTTGAAATTAAGAGAGATTATTAAGATTAAGGTGCATAAATACAGCTAATGAGTAGAATTCATTAATTCTGATGACTGTATACATATGGGACACTGAAGGAGAAGAAAAGCATCAAATTATTACTAAGATTCAAAGTTATATGATTAGCTACATCATGCTACACATACATTTTTCTTGTGAAACTGCTTGGGGGTAGAGTGATACACAGGCTTAGAAGTCAGAATGAAGCCAGACATACAGATGTGAGAGTCATCAGAACATACAAGCAAGATTATGGATAAGGATATATAGGAGATAAATATAAGGAGAGAGGTTAATCATACAGATATTTGTAAGTTGAGCAGAGGAGTGAGTAGTAGAAGCAAATAAAAGTATTTCAAGAAACAGGCCAAGGACAGAATCCATAGACAAAAATGTTTAAGGTTGAAGGCACAGGGCAGTGACAAAATCTATAGAAAGAACAAATTAAATAAACTCTGAAACAACACTGAAGATTTCAACAGTTAGAGGTAGGTTAAAAAGCACAGTGAAGAGGAAGCAGAGTAAACAAAGGCTACTACTCTTAGATACTTGGCAGGGAAAGATTATATAACAGATTGATGGCTCTAGAACAGAAAGGTGTTTGTGATAAGATATCTAGATTCTAGGTGTTGCTCCCATTTATCTCATATTTCTCTGTTTTCCAAATTTCTTTAAAAGTTACAATACTCTTTTCCTGGAATATCTGCAATAAAATGCATGATATGAAAATATATAAACATACAAAAATACTAAGCATTACTCAAATGCTCCAAGTAATGTTGAATAGAAATGATACATGAAGACTAAAACAAATTTTTAAAATAATTTATAGTGTATTCTTAAATTGCTTGTTGTTGTATCTATCTTGTAGTCTAATAAACTAAAAGTGATGGGTATAACACTGTAAATAATGCTTGTGAAACATTTTGTTTTTTGATGCAAAGGTGCATGAATACAGCTGAAGAAACGAATCTAGAACTTTAATTCTAAGTTAGGTTCTCACTACCACGTATTTTCACTTCAAGTCATGTCTCCTAATTTGTAATTACAAATTTATACAGATAGTTTAAAATTAACATTTGCTTCTTTCACTAAGCACCATAAGATTGTGACTGTATTAATTTATTTCCAACACCTAGCTCACTGAAGCATTTCTTAAATGAATTAATATAATCTGCTTCTTAATTTAACAACAAAATTCAATTTAATTAAAAGATAATAACGTCTCATTTAGAGTAGTCAAAAATCACAGAAAAAAATGCAGGTTACCAGGGGCTAGGGAAAAGTGGAGGGATGCTCTTCTTAAATGGGTACAGAGTTTTGATTTTCCAAGGTGAGAAGAGTTATGGAGGGAGATAGGGTGATGGTTGCATATCAGCATTTTTTATGACACTGAACTTTACATTTAATATTGTCAATATGATAATTATGTTACGTGTATTTTACCATAATAAAGAAAATTAATGAAAAAAAAGACAATGGCCATGGGGAGCCTGAAAGGATCTCACATCAAGAACTCAATCAGTCAGCTCCCTACTTCAAGAACTGTGAAAATAAATTTTCTTTGGAAAGAAGACAGTCATTTAGTTTGAATATGCCTATCACTAGGGCAACAAAAACAAATTTTTTTATTGTAAAGAGAATAAAACGAAACAGAAAAAAGCAAATCAGAGCACAACAATGCAGGCAATAGAGAACTTCAAAACAAGGCAACAGGAAATCAAGAATGGCTACAATAATGTCTATCATTTTTTTCAAAACAGCTGTCCATACCATCACACACAATAACAAACAAAACAAAAAAGAACAAAACTAATCAAAACAAAAGAATGAAAGCATTACAGGATTTCAAAACAAGATGACTTCAAAACAAGATAACAGGAAATCAACAATGGCTAACAGTGTGTCTCGTTTTCTTCAAAATAGCTGTGCATACTTTCACACATAATAAAACAAAACAAAATAGAATAAAATCAATCAAAATAAAAGAATGAAAGCATTACAGGACTTCAAAACAAGATAATAAGAAATCAACACAATGGCTATCATAATGTCTCTTGTTTTCTTCACAATAGCTGTCCATACTACCACACATAATAAAATCAAATAAAACAAAACAGAATAAAACCAATCAAGACAAAGAATGAAAGCATTACAGGAATTCAAAACAAGATGATAGGAAACCAAGAATGGCTACCATAATGTCTCTTGTTTTCTTCAAAATAGCTGTCCATACCATCACACATAATAAAATCAAACAAAACAAAACAGAATAAAAGCAATTAAACAAAATAATGAAAGCATTACAGGACTTCAAAACAGGATAATAGAAAATCAACAATGGTTACCATAACATATCCCATTATCTTCAAAAGAGCTGCCCATAGCATCAGACAGAGTAAAATCTAACAAAACAAGACAGAACAAAACCAAACCTAACAAAACTATGAGAGAAATACCAGAATTCAAAACAAGATAATAGGAAATTAACAGTGATTATCACTTTCCCTTTTTAGGCATTCCCTCTTCTATCACTTTCATAGTATCTATTGTGCTTTTTGGATCCCATGACCTCTTTCAGTTTTTCAGGCTAAGGAGGTAACTCAGTGTTCACTTATGTATGAGTCCAAACCACTTCACCCATGAGCATGATCTCCAGCTGTACCCATGTACCTACAAGAGCATCAAGATTATCCTAGTTTATAGCTGGGAAGCTTTCCAGTGTATGAAAATACCACTACCTTTCTTATCCATTCAGAAATTGATGGGCAAGTTACCTTTACTTTTTTCTGGTCTCCTGACATGTGGAACAACTGTTTCCTCTCTTTTGAATTTTAGTCTATAAATTTCCTTTCGAGTTACATATGTTTCTTGTATACAGTATATTGATGGATGTTGTTTCTTGATCCACTCTTCCTGTGTTCTTTTATTGCTGAATTGAGGCCATCTACATTAATGGTTACAACCAGCATACACTGGTTTGTCTCTGTCCTGCTATCCTCCTGCTGTTGGCTCTCCACTTTTCCTTTTCATTCAACTGCCTGTTCTGCTTGGTGATCTACCTCTGCTGCTGCTCCTGGAACCATGGTCATCTTTATCTCTCTCTAGAATATCCTTCAGCACTCTCTGTAGGGTTGGTTTGGTGGTCATGAATTCTTTCAGTTCTTTATCAAGGAAGTATCTTATTTTTTCATCAATTTTGAAAGATAGTTTTGCAGGGTATATCAGTCTGAGTTGGAAGTTGTTTTCTTTCAGGATTTGAAACACTTCACTCCAAACTCTTCTTGACTTGATGGTTTATGTTGACAAGTCTTCTGTGATTCGGATTGGTTTTCCTTTATAGGTGATCCATTTCTTTTCTCTAACAGCTTTTACTATTCTGTTCTTGTGCTGAATTCCTGGGATCTTGATTATCGTACGTCTGGGTGTAGATTTTCTTTGGTTTTGGCTGGTTGGAGTTCTATATGTCTTGCTTATGTGCATGCCAGATCCTTTATCCATGTTTGGGAAGTGTTCTGCTATTATTTCTGTAAATAGCCTATTTATTTCATTTTTGTGGATACCTGCTTGTTCACTGTTATCTATCACTCTTAAATTATTTTTCTTTGCATCGTCTTGCAACAGTTGAATTGTCATTTCCTGGTTCCTTGTTATTTTTAGGAGATCTTTCTTTTCATGATCACTAGCTGCAATTCTTTCTTCAAGGTCTGAAAGTCTATCTTCAGTATCTTTCACGCAGTTTTTCCAGCTTTCCATTGACATTTTAATATCCCGGATAACCCTTTGCATCTGTTTATGCATTGTAATGCCTTCCTATTTTGTTCATTCAAGGTTTCCATCATTTTCCTATGCTCCTCTTTTTTTTAATCTATGTCTTCTTTAGATATGCTCAGCCATTCTTTCATTATGTTTATGATTCTTCTTTTACCTGAGACATTATTTCTGATCTGATTACTTTTACAGTTTCATGAAGTCGTTTCTCTATGTTAGTTGCTATCCTCTCAGAGATTTCAGGTGTGTGAGTTCCATTTTCTTCTATGACTATATCTCCCAGACTGTTCTGTGGTGGGCTAGACATCTGAGATTGCCTTTTGCACCTTCATCTTGACATTGTTCTGGGTTCCTCTCAACAAGCTGATTGTGAGGTCCCAGGGACTTTTCACATTGGCTGCCCCATTGCAGTATACTCTCGTATACTGGATTTCTCTGAATCCTGGTTCCCAGGGAGTAAGCAGAGTGTGAGGCAGCCTTCTCCAGACTTTGCTGCTACACTGAGGCTTCCCCAATGGCCAGGGGTATGTGGTGTTGGGGCTGCTTCTTCTCTCAGCCTGTGTGTCTACACCCAGACTGCCCCAATGGTGTCAGACACATAGGAGTGTGTTTTTATGATTTTCCTAGTGGGCACTGGCTGCCCAAAGGAAGCAATGGTCTCCAGTGGTGGCCTGTGGGTGCACTGGGTATATTTGGCTGTGTCTTCCTGCCTGTGCTGGCTGCCTACAGGAAGCAAGCTCTTCTGTTGTAGTGATGGACAAGCAGGGGTGGATCTGGCTACATGTCCTTGCCAGTGCTGGCCACGCTGGCCACTCACAGAAAGTAAGCCTTCCAATGGCTGTGACAGGCAAGCAGGGGAAGATCTGGCTCCAAAAACATTTTGTTAAAATGCACATAATTTTTATTTTACTCTAAGAAATTTTAAAAATAAAGATTAACCTAATATAGTTATTTTCTTGCTTATGAAAAAGTGGATTACTTCAAAAATGTTCATTGATAATTTCAAATATAGAAATCAGGCAGCTTTATTACTCCTAATCATTTTAGACATTTGGGTCTATTTAAGGACAGTATGACTAAAGACTGTCAAGAACAATGTGGTGGATTAACTAATGGTCAACTTGCAACACCCAGATAAACTGAATCAGTATGGTTCTTGGTGTGGAAGGCCCATTTAAGGATTGCTGACAACAGCATAAAAGAAAAACTGGAGCACAAGATGGTATGTGTTGATTATCCTAGAGAAGCTTGTCATGATTGTTTTCCTAATAATGAACTGTACTGTTCTCATCACTGGAAGAGCTCAGGTCCTCACTGTTGCTGAGGATGGCTGAAGTTCTCTTGGGAAAACCCTGGTCCTTATCTTGAGCATTGCTTCCTGGCTCCAGTGCAGATTTCTCAGCCTGGTGGCACAGATCCTTCACTCTACTCATGCAGACTTTCTAGCTTCCACCACTGACCTTTGGACCTTCCAAGTGCAGATCTTTGATAGAGACTTGCATGAGACTTTGTCATGGGCTTTAGGCCTTCAGCTGGATTCATGGAGGACACTGCTGTGAGTTGAGGACCTAGATTCTTTCAGTTTTTAGTGCATGGACAGATCTCCTCTTCTGCATTTGACTTTTTGGGTGAATATTATAACATCATCCTACAAATTATGGATCCTATATTAAATCTATTCCCTTGCTAACCCTGACTACAACAAACACTGAGGTCTCCTTTGGGCAGTGTGAACATCTGGTACCAATTCTCTTTTGGGATTAATAATATAACTGTACGGCAGCAGGCTTTATTAATTCTTTTGAGCCCTGCACAGAATTTTTAAATGGTTCCCAGCACACAAGATCTCTAATTTGGACTTTATCCATGGTTTTCTTACACTCTCAAAATATCTCAGAAACTCCTAAGTAGGAATTGACAGGGGCCAGCTTCCCTATTTTCCTTTGTGGAGACAGATCTTCATAACATTTTTCTAGGTTAAATAAAATTACTGAACTCAAACCATTTCAACCAAAAAACTGGAGAAGGAGACTTTATTTTCCCTGGCCTGAGCACAGTCTCTTGCTACTTTAAATCACAGTTAATGTTTTTAAAAAATATATCTTACATACAAGTCACTAGTAGACCTTTAGCATCAAAGGATATGAGCAGCATCACATGAAACAGCCTGACCCTTAGCCATAATTTCTAAGTGTCATTTAAAAATGTCTCTCAAACTGGTTTTAAATTTAGTGTTGACCTAGTAACCTTGAACCAAAAACATTCAACTTTAGGTGATTATTTTATTTTGCTTCCAAAAGCTCTTCAGTCCAGTGAGACATCTATTAGGAAGTTTAACAAAGAGCTTGGAGTTTGCTTAGAATCTGTTAGCTACATTAGACAGGAAGTTGGCAATTTGGGTTGCTTGCTGAGTGAAGTTTATTTACTGTGCTTAATTGACCTTAAGAATACCAGGAGAGATTCAGGATGGTGGAATTCAAAGAAATACAGATTCTACTCATAACAACATGCAATCCAGATTAAAAGTGACATAATATTCCATTTATGTGCAGTTCTGAATTAGGTGTACTCACCAGAAGACACCATTTGGGAGCATCAAACTACTACTTACATTATTTAGTTGGATATACATCAAGTTTCAGAATAATTCTGTGTGTGTGTGTGTGTGTGTGTGTGTATTTACCTCTTTTAAGAAGCAGTTAATTCTTTCACTTAATATAAATTTTCTCAACATTTTCTTCTAACTTGAGCATGTCTCAACTTCTGAATGGACTTTGGATCTTTATAATACACTTTTAAGTGCTACAATCACACATAAAATATTTCCTTGCTTTTATAATCTATGATATCTCACTAGTGTACATCGCCTTTCTATGATATGCCAAAACTCAGCTTATGTGCTACACTTTAAATTTCTAAAAACTCATCATAAGAAAATATTCTGAAACAGTTTTATCAGGAAACTTACTAAAACAAAATTTCAAAATAAAAAATTGGTTTAGAGTTGTTTAGTAGCAAAAGAAATTTTGCCTTTGTTGTATACACATAACAAAATGGATGCAATTTATCACAACACTATACATTTTTAATATATGACAATTTTAATAGATTATATCAAAAAGCATGAAACTACATCAAACCTGATTACTTATCTCTTCTTTTATTAACTTCTTTTTAAAATCTTCCAAGAAATTTTTCATTGAATTCCATATTACTTTGCTCTATGTTTTCATATAGTTATCACTTTCTAATGTAGTACATCTGATTGTTTATCATGATTTTTGTAAACTGCATTTCCTCCATGCTCCTGTCTGCTCCATGATGGCACAAACAACTGCTTTGCTCCCAGTTTATTCCAACCTCCTAAAACAAGTGTGCCCAACATTCTAAATTTTGGTTGAATGAGTTGTCTGTACACATTCTGTTACCTTAAAGATCTAGAATTTAAAGGTGGTAATTGTGGTTTTAAAATACACACACGCAAGTCTTCGTAGTGTAACAGAATTACTTAAAAGACAAGGTTTTGCAACAAGACCCATAGGTGCAAGTAGCCCTTTAAGTTTTATTTATGACCACTGACAAGTTTAATGCATTAAAAATTAAATGTTGATTTGAGATTTAAAATTCAGATATATAAATTCAGCTAAAGTACTATACAAATAATCTAATGTAGCACTGGACCTCCATGACTAAAAAAATGAGTAAAACTGCACAAGATCCCATACATATGTATTATATTCTACAACCCACAGGTTGAAATACCTTTCTGTGAGATATGCAGTAATATTTAATTTCTACCTCACTGAACTATAAGTGATTAATGGGTGTAAGACATGGCTGCTTAGTGCTAAATGAGCACTAAATAGATACCAAATATATGTTTGCTGAGTGCCAAATTTGGGCTGAAGAAAACATTAGCAAAAATTGTGGAAACAATATTACAATAAATGTACATATTACCATAAATGCATGCTGGGTGAGGTTGAACCAGGCCCTTTCACATGATAAACAAGCACTCTTCTACTGATCTACAACCCCAGCACTATCTCAGATATTTTTTATGAAGATCATCTCTCAAGCACTTATCATTCCTTGTGTCACTACAGTACAGCATATCAAGGATTATTACTGTCTCTTGGTAGTATATTATAAACATTTATGAAATTTCTGTGATCTGTTTTTAGTTTAGATATAATAAAATTTAGGAAGCTCTGGTCAATATCTACAAACATAAAACATTACAGCACTACTGTAGCATATACATATATTTGTGGTTGTGTTTTTAATGTTGAAATTTAAAAAGTCTCAGCTGTGTATTATTAAATAAAGGCCAAAATCATGATCTTAAAAACTATTCAGGAATAAATTTTATTACATTTTCTATATTGAAAAGCTTCCTTGGAGAAAATTTTACTAAGGTCTGGTGCTTCATAAAAGATTTTTAAAAATAATCTACCTTGGGCTGGAGGTTTAGCTCAGCGGCACAAACATTTGCATGGCAAGAGTGAGGTTGTGAGTTCCATCCCCGGTACCAAAAAAAAAAAAACCAAAATCTACCTTGACTTAATGGTTAAACCCAGAGACAATTAAATAGCTCTTTGATCGCTAACCATTTTTATCTTTGTCCACTTTTATTTATAATGTCTCTTTCATACAAATAATTTCTTTTTGAAGATATATGAAAAATCTTTACCTTTCAATCTCAACTTTTTGGTGAGCTTTTGGCATTGACTGCTTTGGCTTTGGGCCTTCAAGATAGCTTAACATTATTATTTTTAAATGTCTTGTTGCTAAGCCTTGTTGCTTCTTTTCAAAGGTTACACATACATTTATTAACCATTTACAAATGCATAAATGTGAATATATTATACATAATTTATGTACAATTCTCCCCATTTTTTTCTTGTGTCTTTTCCCCATCACATAGGAAACCTTTGTTACAACCTAAGAAGGATTAAACAGAACTTTTGTCCATGTTGTTACAGCCATATAAAATTTTAAGTATCTGCATAATCTACACACAAATGTTCTATGAATTACATAATAATCTACCGTGCAACCATCTCCCAAATCACAGGAATGATTTTGTTTACCATTGTTTTCCCTCTATGAAACATACTGCATGGTCATTAAGCTTAGTTGTGTCAACTTGACTGTCTTGGGAGACACAAACAGGATTAGTAAAGTACTTTTCTGTGTGTGTCTGTGTGGGTCATGGAGGTAGGACTTTGAGTATTCTATCTAGTCTTTCACGCCTTCTGAGTTGTCACTGTTCCCCTCTTCTGCTTCCTGGCTAACATGAAATGAGTATCTTTTCTCCACTACACCCTTTTTCCTTGCTAATTCTCCCTGCACACAGCTAATTGTTGACTAAATCCCCTGAAGCCAAATAAAACGTCTCCTTATGTGAGTGTCCCTTTTATTATGTCCTAGTACAGGTGAGCTGACTAATATATGTTGCAGTAACACTCTTGCACACATGCTCTGATATCTGGTAGAATTTCCCTCCCTAATGGATATGTCTTTAAAAATAAAATTGCTACACCAGGTCAGAACCATTCATGGGCCACAGGGAGAACAAAAAGCCAGCGACCTTCTGTGAGTCAGTGCCATGTGTGGACCACAGAGAGGACAACCAGATGCCAGCCCCTCGTGGTATGTGGGCTGAGAGACAAGAAGAGCCAAGCCAAGGTTCCCCCCACAGCTCCCGCTGTGAGTGATCAGCTGATAGCTATTGACACAGGCTGATAACTGTTGAAGTAAAATACAACTTAATGCTTGTAGTGTTTAGTGTTTCATGGACTTTGCAGGTCTAAAGCTGGTAATCTGTTCATCTGTTTAAAGGACAACAATCTGTAATATAGCATCTATGGGGGATCTCCTTCTGAAGGTGATAGCCATTGTTAATTCCCTATTTTCTTGATTTAAAGTCCTGTATCATTTTCATTGTTTTTGTTTGTTTGTTTGTTTGTTTGGCTTTATTCTGTTTTGTCTTGTTTGATTTTATTATATCTGATGGCATGGGCAGCTATTTCAAAGATAACAAAATATATTATGGCAGCTACTATGGATTTACTATTTTTTTATTCTGAAGTCCTTTATTGCATTCATTATTTTGTTTTTATTGGTTCTGTTCTGTTTTGTTTGATTTTCTTACGTCTGATGGTAATTTGAGCAGCTATTTTAGGACAACAAGAGATACTATGATAGCAATTATTGATTTCCTATAATCTCGTTTTGAAACCCTGTATCACTTACAGTCTGGTTTTGATTGGATTTATTGTTTTATTTTGCTTGATTTTATTCTCAAAATAAAAAAAAAATTTTAATTGCTAGAACAAAGGGTATGTGTAGTTCAATTAAAAGATATTTCTAGAAGGCTTTCCCAAACAGAGCTTAATATCCTTTTTTTCACACCCTCATCAACAATGTAGTAGATCCTTTGAAACTTTCAGTAAATTATTGTCAGTAACTCATTTAAGCATAATTTGCGTTTCATTGACTACTTATAAATAGTTATAAGTGTGATGTTATGATTAGATTTATAAGTATGATTGTAGTGTTTCTTGGCTATTTGAGTTTGTACTTCTGAGACTTGCATTTTTATATTCTTTTCCTCCTTTCCTACTGCATTATTTGTTGTGGTTTCCTTCTCAACTGATAGGGGTTGTTGTATACTGTTTTTGCATTATAATAACTCTTACCTATTAATTGTTTTGTATTATAATTACTCTTATCTATTGTTTTTATATATTTGATTTTGTTAATAAGCTTTTAAAGTAAAACATGTCTATTCCTTTCTTCTTTAGTTTCTGGCTATCAGTCTTGATTGAGAAGTTCTGTGTTCCCTAGATTACACACACAATATCCTATATTTTCATGCAGAAATTTTGTTTTGTTTTACATTTAGATATTAATTTATCTGAGCTTTAAACGTTAGATAAACCATTTCAATTTTCTTTTCTTCCAAATTTAAGAGTAAACGAGCCATCAACAAATTTTAAATCATTTACGTTAGTCAGCTTTTTTCTGTTACTGTGACAAAATACCTGAGATAAACAACTATAGGAAGATTCACAGTTTCAGAAGTTTCAGACACACTGCCTTGGCCCCATCACTTTAGAGCTATAGTGGCACTGTACATCACAAAATCCATGTGTGGCAGAGGATGTCTGTCAGTGACTGGGAAGCAAAGAGAGACAAGAAAAAACCTATGTCCCAATATCCTCACTAAGGACATTCCATCAGTGTCATAACTTGCTTTCAGCAGGCCCCATCTCTTAAAAATTTCACCACTTTCCAATAGTGCCATAAGATGGTGACCAATTCTTTACAATTGAATCTTTGAGAAACATTTAAAATCTAATTATAATATCATCCATTCTTGACTGAGTGGAAACACCATGTTTGTAATTTTTCATTTATGCAGCTTATATTTATATCTTCTCTATTTCTTTATTGATTTCTCTAGTTTAATGCCAATATAATTTGATTTTGAGGATTTTATAAAATGTTTTTATCTCAGGAAAGGCAAGTATCTATTTGTTTTTCCTTTGCAGAAATATTTCTGCTTTGGAATTTTTCTTTTTCTGCATGTTCATTATGATCAAATCTATTATTTAATATTCAAAAGAACCAGTTTGGAATAATTTTTCTCTTTTCATTATTGATTGATGTTCTATTTTATTATTTTCAGCTTTTATCTTTATTCAGTCACATCATTTTCATTAATCTTTTTTTTACAAAGCTACCTTATTTTCAATGTTTTCCTTTAATAATAAAATCATGGGAGATTATAAATGTTTTGTCAAATATAATACTGCATATATCCTACAGTTATATTTATTTCTAATTGTATTGATTATTTTAAAAATAGGCTTAAAAAACCTCTACTTTTTAAAATGTAGTATTTCTTTGTGGCTAACTACAGTACAAGATATATTTTCTGACATTCCATGAGAAAACAAAATTAAAAATATTTTGAGAAATGTTCATTTAAAAGATAATTTTTATATATTTATTGTATTACTTGGTTATTCTGCTTTCTTACTTAGTTTTGATAACTCATTTGTCTCAATCTGAAAGGAGCATACCAAACATCCATTTTATCTATTTTTAAATCAAATTTTCTTTCATTTCTAAAATTAATTCAGAATTTACTAATATTTATATATTTATAAACATTGATTATGCTATTTTATACTTACAGATTTGTGACTGCTATATTCACTTCATGAATTTTCTCTTTTATTATCTCATAATTCCCTTCTTTATTCTTTTGTACTTTTTGGCTTACAATATACTGTTTGATATTAATAATGCTATTTATACTTTTACTTCATTTTTCTTTTTCATATTTTTAATCATTCCTTATTTTCAAACTTTCTTCATATTTTGTTTCTTACAAGTAGCAAATAACTAAAATTTAACCTAATCTCTGACAAACTCTTTTAAGGGACAATTAGTTCATTTATTTCACTTAACAACTAACACCCTATGTTCTTTTCATCTTATTTTGTACTTATTATTCATTTTATATTGTTATTCCTCTTACTTCTGCTATTCAAGCCAAATTCTTTTTTTTTTTTTTCTTTTGGTCCTGGGGATTGAACTCAGGACCTCACGCGTGCCAGGCAGATGCTTATACCACTGAGTTAAGTCCCCAGCCCCACAAGCCAAATTCTTACTCAGCTGCTCCCCTTAAGTCATTTTCCTTTACTCTGCACTCACAAACCTGACTATCTACTATTACTTACAAAGTAAGACACTATTTCTTCTATAAAGATTCACTGTTTTCCATGCCAAGATGCTGTATATTACCTTTCTTCCCACCCAAGTAAGATTTGGTCTTTAGAAAACTTCCCTTCTTTCTTTCTGTCTGCCTATTTCTCCTCATTTATAGATGTTATTCTGTCATCTTCCAGCTTCCATGGTTGCCAACTTGAAATCTAGTGCTAACTTGATACATCTTCTATTTTAAGACTGGCTACCTTCTTAAGAATTTCTCCTTACTCTTAAAGTTCAGAAGTTATTTTTTTCTAGACTTGCTATAGAGGTAACTATAGAGAATGCCACGTCATGCTCGCCCAGACCCAAGTGTGATTGTGTTTACTTGGGACACAATCAGTGCAGTTTACAGTACAGGCTATACAAGGTAAACTGGCTTTCAGCTGAATTAGTGAATGTGACTGAGGCTGTGTCTGTATCTTCATGAAAGCAAGCAGCCAATGATGGACTAGCATTGTTTATCATCAACAGCAATGGCTGAGCTCAGATAAATGAGTTGTGATACCACGGGGCTAAGATATGAGATAAAGTCTCCACTGAGGCCTACATGACTTCAGAGGAAATTCTTTTCCAAAATTGGCCACAAAGCAAGTTACTTGTTAACTGTAACCTAAAGCTGGCTGTTCTTGAAGACTTGATGATCTATTCAAAGTGTAGACTTGAGCTTTTCTTTAGATTAGAAAAATGGTTTTTTAAAATATCTGTTATTTCATGTTAAGCCTCCTATCTATACCTTCTAAATCTTTTAATTTTTCTTTTTTGACATTTCTTCATGGTTTTACTTTGTGTTTTAGGATACTACCTTCAATTCATCTTGTAGGCAAAAAATTTGAATCTCAGCAAGTGGCTTCTTTAAATTTGCTTACTGAATTGTTTGGTTGGGAAACCCCCATGTTTTCAAACCTCCAAAATGCTTTCTGGACACTTGAAATGAACTACCTTAGTTGCATAAGATATGACGGTTCAGCTTCAAAGAATGGATAACACAAAATAAAAATGCCTTAAGTAATAAAGTGTTATTATCTCATATAACAAGAAGTCTGTATTCAGGAGGTTCAACTCAGTGAGATGTTTACTTATTAACAGCTAGTATGTTTTTCTTTCTGCCTTTCTCACAACATTGATAATGTACCCCTCGGGGTCACATGATGTCTCTAGCAATCCCAGACATCATTAGGCATATAGGAAGACATCCATGAAAAACAGAGAATTTCAGCTAGTGTGTCTTTTCTTGATAGTGAGCAAAGGTTTTACCAAAACCTTCCCAGATTTTCTCTTAGACAAATAGAACAGAAATACAGCATCTGTTCAAGTCAAAAATCAATCTCTGATACCAGAAATTACATTATGATTGACTTAGATCAATTACTATTCACTTAAGGAAGGAGTTATTCTGCCTTGAAAAAAAACATCAATATAACTACATTAAGCAACTAGTATCACTATAATGTAGCAATCTTTTGGTTTTTTTTCGTTTAGTAGTTGTCTGTTCCTCTAAAAGTTCTTTTTGATCAGACATGTGTCTGCTTGACTAACATATTGGCTGCTGGACTCCCTTAGATATGTTGCTGTTTTCTTTGATGGCTCACTTAGGTTGAGGATTTGCTGTCTTTTTTTTTTTCTTTTATTGGGACCGGGGATTGAACTCATGACTGCGCACTTGCAAGGCAGGCGCTTATGCCGCTGAGCTAAATCCCCAGCCCTAGGTTGATGATTTGTTACTGAGGTAACCCAACAACTGATAGTTCTTCAAATGGCAGAAATTCACACACAAATACTCTTCCAGATCTCACTGAGGAAATAACAAGGTAAGAATAAAAGGAAGCTGCCTGCATCAAAGATTCCTTTTAGGCACAGGGACTCACTTCTGATGTTTAACTGCTGTTTAATCTCTTTGGAGCAAAAAGGTCGGGTACTACTATGAGTAGCTATGCCATTTTAAATTCTTGGAGTCCATACATCTTGTTAAGTCAAACTCCTCCAACGATCCACTATATTCAAAATTTTATCAACGTACTTTATGATACTAGTCCATAGTCTCTTAGCCCACAAGGGCAACAATTTTATCCAAGTAGTTCCTACCAAGATTTCCACCACTATTTAGCTCATGAGGTTCAGAGAGACTAGAATAGAAAGTATAAGGACAGCAAGGTAATAAACACTGTCATTGTTATTTATTAGATGTTCCAACTAGTGCTTTATCTTTACTGTCTAATATAAACTTTACACCAACTCTATTTGTTTCTATTTTACAGATTAATAAACTAGCAAGGGGAAATTATGGATTTTTCACAAAGTCACTTTTCTGTGTACTATTAAGTGGTAAATTTGGCATATAAATCCAAGACTGTCTACAAAGTCCTTGCTCTAAATAGTATTCCAAATTGGCTCTGTGGAACTCAGAATTGTCAAGCTGAAATAATCTGTGGTGAGAGAATATACTTAGTGATGAAAAGAAATAAAATAGTAACGCGCTAAAAATATTTCCTGAAAGCTATAAATTTCATATTCTACCAGATGATTAATATTTACGAACTTTTTAAAAATATTTGATAAAGTCCTGCATAAAGGTAATTGTCTTTTTATACCTCTCCACTCAGTTTATATCTCAGTGTAGTTCTGTAGTGGTAAAAGGATTTCCAAAGTGGAAAGTCCCTCCACCCATGTACCAATCTGGCCTTTAGATTTCAACTTTCCAATTTCAGAAGTTATCATTTAACTTATAATTATACTACTTCTTTTTAAAGGAGAATGATGGATATATCCTAATTATCCTTGCATGGTAGAAGCTCTCCAAGTTTAAAAGATATTTTTATATTCCTCCCATTATTTTAGTTGGGATTTGGGAGAGTAGGGAAGGAACAGATGTCATCTCATCTTATCATTATACTTCAAGGTCTGATGTCCCCCTCTGTAATCTCTAGTTATGATTATTTAAAGATATTATTATATAGGAGTTTCAAAAATAACAAAAATTAAATAAAAGTGAAACTAGCATCAGATAATTATTATTATTTTGGTTATATAAACTTTATCATTTTAGCCATTTTTAGGCCTACCATTCAATAGCATTAATATATTCATACTGTTATGCTGCCATTATCACCAATCTCCAGAACATTTTAACTTTCTCAAACTACAGCTTGGGACCTATTAAATAATAACCCTCAACCCTTTCTTCTCTCTGTAGTACCTAATCACGATGCCACTTTCTTTTTCTATGATTTTACCTATTCTATGTACTTAATGTAAATGGAATTATATATTTTTTATCTTTTTATGACTGGTTCACTTAACCTAGCATAATGTTTTCTGGTTTCACCCATTCATTTATCGGAATTTCATTCCTCTTAAAGACTGAATAATATTCCATCCATTCACTCATCAATGAACATTTGACTTGTTTTCACCTTTCAGCTACCATGAATAACATGCTGCTGTGAACATTTGTATACAAATATCTGTTTAAGACTTTGCTTTTAATTCCTTTGGATATATTCTTATAGGAAATTATTATAGCATATGATAAATCCTTGTTTATTGTTGATTTTTTTATTTTAAAGAAGAAAATAATAAAAACTATGGTACAAAATTTCAAAACAAGATTGTAGGAGAGTAACAACAGTATATTACATATTGTTATCTTCAAAGTCATTGCTCTTACATATACATTTTTTTTTTTTGAGAAAATGTCATAATGGTGTTTCCACATTGGCTGCTCCGATTCACATTCCTACCAGTAATGCAGAGAAGTTCCTTGGTTACAGCGTTGTTATGTCTTGCTATGGCTTGGATCTGTAATGTCTCCCAAAAGTCCATGTGTTAAAGCTTGATTCCCAGGGAGGCACAACTGAGAGGTGGTGGAATCTTTAAGGAGTGGGGCCTAGTGGCAGTGTTGGAGTCACTGGGAGTATGTCCTCAGCAGTGGCCAAGGCATTCTTATCTCTTTTCTCGTTTATTTCCTGGTCATGAAGCAGTCTGCTCTACTTTTGTACTTCCACAATGATGTGCTGCCTTGCCTACAGTAACAGAGTCAACAACTCCGGAACTGACTGAAATCGCTAAAACTATGAGTGAAAATAAACATTTCTTTTTCTTTTAAAGTTGCTCATCTCTGGTATTTACTATAGTACAGAAAGATAATTTACACATGCCCTGAAAAATTCATTTAAAGTTGAAGGTATTACAAGTGAAAAATACATTTAATAGATTTAACCTATTGAATAGCATAGAACAGCGCACAGTAAACTGTACAATGCTAGTCTTCCTCACGAGATCGTATGACTTACTAGAAGCTGCAGCTCATTGCCCCTGCCCATCATCAACAGAATATCATAGTACATATCATTAACCTGGGAAATGATCAAAACTCAAAATCTAAAGTTCGATTTCTACCACAAACATTCCATATTTGAACCATCATAAGATTAAAAAGTCGTAAGTCAAGCTATGGTACATTTTGCAACATTTATACAAGGGTTCCAATTTTTCCACATCCTCTACAAAACATATTTTCTGCTTTTTTTTTTTCTTACAATGGCCATCCTAATGGACTAAAGTCTTAATTACTTTTCCTGTTTCTGAGGCAAATACCTGATACCCAAAAGTAAAGCGGGCGTGGAGGGTGGGGTTATTTATAGCTCATGGTTTGTAGAGGTTGCAGTTCATAATTGGATAGCTTCAAAGCAGGGGAGTACATGGCAGAGAGCAACACTGCACGGCAGAAGACAGCAAAAGTAAGCAAGGGAAAGAGAGAGAAGATAAACCGCTTTCCCCTAGGGCAAGTATAGCACTTACATACCCTTAATCCCAGCATTGGACCATGAATCAACCACAAACTCTAGATTCAACTACTTCTGGAAAAACTCTATGACCACTTAAGGCTTTCAAGGGGACATCTAGACACATAAACTATAACAAAGAATGTATTTTAGTATGTTATTCTCACATTCGCAAATCTCTTTATTTTAAATTTTTAAGAAAAGGTAAGGATAGGAATATATACCTGGAGAATGTTCTTTTGTACTATATGAACATACTTATATTAGTAATCAAACATATGGCATGAGCATATTAGCAGCATGTTCATAGCAATTAAACCAACAGACTTGAACCAGTGCATTGCTGACACACTGATTTGGTTTTAACTGCTATAGTAACTAACAGATCTAACTGTTATTAAAAAAAAAACTGTTAAAAGAAGGGCCACATACAAGGGTGGTGAGGGATAAAGAAAGCTTGGAGAAGCTACAATACCAGGCATCTTTATTCCTTCTCCATCTGCTAAGGAGATAAAGCAATTCATTTACCTTAATCTCAGAAGTAGAGGAAGATATGAATGAAGAAGAAAACCAACTTTTCAAATGCCAATTTGTATTAACCTATATATCTCTAAACAACCATTTGAATTCCCTTATTTCATTGTTGAACCATCAAGTTTTTCTTTCTTCTACTTCTTTCGGAATCCATTCATCTACCCTTACCACAAAATTGTCATGAACCAGAATCTGGTTCTTTTCTTAAGGGTCTAACATTTCAGCTTGTTATAAACACCATGTGGATCTAGATTTTGCAACGGTAATGTGCACTACATTCCAAGGACTTACATTTTCTGTATATATGTGAAGAGTATGCAATTATTATATTGATTTTTCTCCACTGTCAAATAAATAACATACTAATCAACCAACAAAACATTAATTTGGTACATATATACTTTTGTGATTTATATATAATACTATCTCTTATCTATTTAAAAAATTTTAAAGCCCTGTGCTGAAAAATGAGATGGTATACATAAACCAAATTATATAAGCCATGTGAATGAAATTTTAGATTTTTTTGTAAAGATACCATACCGAACATATTGAAGTCTAGTGAAATATTTCCCACTAACCAACTTCTGAATAATTTATTTGTTAGCACTGATGTTTTACTAGTCTTACATTTTTCATTTGCCCCATGCCAGATGTCTTTTGCCAGACTTTAACATATCCAGACTTGGACTTCAGTCTCCTGAGTGCATGGTCAGCTGCCATTTATTAACAGAACACAGGCATTATCTTTTAAAACACACACAGATCTGAACATGCAAATGAAGTTCTTCACATAAGTGAAATGTTTTACCAAATAGTATCTATGATCTTCTGAAACTCACTTGTCAAAAAGTATCATCTTCATATGTCTGGACCTTTTAAAAAATGGGAACACAGGGTTCCAACTTTCCACTATAACCTTTTACCTTTTTCAGAAAGAACTAAAAAGATGAAAGAAAAAAAAAAAGAAGAAAAAGGATATTCAAAGGCATTTCCCATCAATTGCTAAATGGTCCAATATATTTGTAACTCTATCTCCTTTTCCTTTACACCAAATGAGTGATGAAAACCTGATGAGACAGGCAGGCGACACAGGAACATCGAATCACTCAGGAATATTCACAGAAATAGAAACATACCTAAGTAGGCACAGAAAGGATCAATACTGGAAACTGCATTAGCAGTTCAAACACTTTAAAACATCCCCATCATGAGAAGAGGAGGTTAAAAAGTTTAGGACAATCTCTGAATAAAATTACTGGATGAAGGCAAAGAAAGGGGATTAATTTTTCAATTTTCTTGAAAAATAGGAGTCAATCTGTAACCCAGCTTCCCAAGTATTACACTAACTCAAGAAGACAGTCATTTACGAAGTGACTGCTTCAAGGAGTCTAACTAAAACTACGAAGACATGAAATTCCAGTTAGATGCAGGCAATTCTTTTGGGAATAAAAGAATTTTATGATTCATGAGATGAAAATTTCCTGAATACTCACAAAAGTAATCTAATTAAGTATTGTCACCTGGAAAGAAGTTTGATGAATTTATGTATTATACAGGTAAACTTTAAGCAAAGCAGGAAATTGAATAAACTTGAAACTATATTCACCTATAATTTTTCCTTTCAGGGTGAAATTAACTTCCAAAATACCAGATTTTGCTACATAATATGGTATGCCACAGAATGTCACATTTTTAACTTCTAGAACTTTAAATTTTCATATTCATTTTAAGAATACAGGTCAGTTTAAGAATAAACTCTGAATTTAAATTCGATTCATTTTAAAAGTTCTTAGCCTTCAATGTAAATTGGCTGGTGTGGTGGTACATGCCTGTAACCCCAGCACTCAAGACTGAGGCAGGAGGATTGCCATGAGTCTGAGGTCAACCTGGACTACCTAAGTGAGTTCAAGGCCAGCCTAGACTGCATAGAGAGACTCTTCTCAAAAGAAAAAATACATATAAATTGAAAAAAGCTCTAAGTGCTGAAGTTAAAAGCTTGTGATAGATGATGATATAAGCAGAAAGAGGAAAGTAAAGATTTTCCTGAGGAAATAAACAACAACAAAAAACTAGACAGCACTGTTTTCTTGACTTTTAGACAAGGTTTAAGCATAGGAGAAAATCAACAGGAAACCAGCTACCCTGACCTTAAAGCTTCTTCCATTTTTTCCTTAACAGTTGTAATTCAAAATTTTGTGTATTCAACATGAAATTTCCTTCTTGTAACAGGTTGTAAAAACAGAGCAAGCAATGAAAGCCCTCTGTTTAATCTTTCCCAGGAACAAACATGGTATAATGTATAATATGTAACTATGATTAGTTTGCAAATTACTTTTATTTAATTTAGTCTAGCGCTTAGCTTCACCTCTGAAACATCAGTCTATATCCTTCTATTTTGGTTTGATTCTATAGTCCACTTAAAATAGTAAATGTTTACATTAAAAGGACAAGAAAATGTGTGATGTATTTTAACTGTCAAAGTGTTGTGAACAGCAGCAGCTGGAAGAAGAATGTTGAACCCACTTCACTGTTATTCTGAATCCTTTTAGGTTCCTCATTCAGCAGTTACATCCTTCAATGTCCATAATGAGAAAGGGAGTGGGGTGGGGAGAGAGAAAAAGAGGGCAGGTACAGTTGTGGCTATTTCTGACAAAACATAGTAAAATTTCTCTTGTTCATGTGTGGGCTTGCTAACTTTCCAGGCATGGAGCTTTTCTATAAGTTTTTAGTTTTGTGTATCATAAAATCCAGGATGGCGGTCTATATGAGCTATGCTTAGTCTAATTTCTCTGTAGACATTCATTTTGATGTGGCTGTTGTTGAAGGTCCACTCAGAAGACCAAACACAGGTCACTTCTTTTAACGTTTCCAGATTTAGTGAAATTCCACTAATAAAACAGAAGAGAAAACTGTGTAACATTCACTCTTGCTGCAGTGATTTTAGGCCAGTGGAAATATGGTTGAGAAGAAATATTGGAGGATAAGGACAATATATGCATAACTGACATGTTCAAGTCAAGGAATATTGGAAAGCTGACAAAAGCCTAAGTGATCCACCTCCTGTCTACCTCTTCAAACACATCTCAGAGTACTCTCCCTGTTGTCTTTCAAGCACACTGGCATTGTCTCAGTCTAACATATCAAAAACTTGCTTTTTCTTCTGCTTGGAACATCCTCCAAAGTCTCGGTATAGAGGATTTTTATACCTTATAACTCAAATGTCACCTTCTTTCAATGTTAAGACCTTTTTTGTGGGGGTAGGGACAGGGTCTTGCTATATAGTTCAGGCTGGCCTTGAACTCACTGTGTATCCCAGGCCAGACTCAAACTCCTAGTGATCCTCTTGCCTCAGCCTCCCAAATGTCGAGATTATAGACATGTATGCTATGCCCAGTGGAAGATTTTCCTTGGAACTCTGACCTAAATCAGTGTTTTCTTCTACCCACCACCACTA
Source organism: Dolichotis patagonum (assembly GCA_004027295.1). Taxonomy (NCBI): domain Eukaryota; kingdom Metazoa; phylum Chordata; class Mammalia; order Rodentia; family Caviidae; genus Dolichotis; species Dolichotis patagonum. The sequence continues at coordinate 76,986 of PVJX010004937.1, forward strand.
TCCCCTATCATATAATTCTATTACCTCTTTAGCTACTATCAGATGCCATCATACTTATTTACTTGTTTAATGCTAGATACAAATACATATTTGAATATAATTTCCTTAAAAGCAGAAGCCCTAGGGCTGGGGATTTAGCTCCGCAGCATAAGCGCCTGCCTTGCAAGCGCACAGTTGTGAGTTTGATCCCCAGTACCAATTAAAAAAAAAAAAAAAAGCAGAAGCCCTGCCTGTCTTTACTACTGTATTTTTTGTTCTTAAAACAATATTTACTAAGTGAATGAATTTTAAACTCTACTATACGCTGACAATAAAACAACATGAAAATATATAGTCTCAACCTCAAAAATATTGATAAAGAGAATGGAAACTGGTGAGAATAATACTGTAGAATAATTGCTTTGCAAGAGTTACATAAGCCTAAGAGAAACAACTTCATGTCTGTCTTGTGAAGGGAAAAAAAGCATGAACCAAGAAGATTCTGTGTAAAACCACAGAACCAGCCCTAAGGGTGTAACATATTCTGGTTAATTAGACAGGCTTCCTAAAATATAACTTGCTAAAGGTGAGGATGGGAAGAAGAGGAATTGAGTCTGGAAAGAGAATGAGCCCAGGTCATGAAAAGCTTTCTATAGCATGTAAATAAAGTGAGATCCCATCCTTAGTCAATAGGAAGGACTTAGCAAAAGTCTGTACAGGAATACTGTATGACCAGATAAGCTTGTTCCAAAATGTCATACTTCTTCACAATTTTATTTTTAAGGTTCATCCAATTAGGAAATGCCCTGAATCTATATTGTACCCATACAGTCAATGATCACCATGAGAACAGTGTTTATCGGTATTTAAAGAAAAGACTGAATAACAGAGATGTTACTAAGATAGCATAGTAAGAGATACTAGCCTTCTCTCCCTAGACCCTTAAAAATATAAATATCAAAGAACAAAATACCCTAGAGAATTCCAAAGAACTTATTAAAGAATCCATAATAATACAGCAAGAACAGGGGAGAGGGTGGAGAATATTCATATAGAAAAGATCACTAGCACAATTAGCATACTTGAGATGCCAGGAGATAGTCAATAACAAGGAAAACAAAAACAGAGGTATTGCTGCCAGTCACATGATGGGAACTAAGTGATCTCCACAGAGGATACCAGCTGCTTTCACCACTGAGATAATCACCAGCTTTTCCTTGTAAGAAACTGCAGAGAAGGAGATGCAACACATCAAGAAGTGGCCTCTGTTGAGCTGCTTTGGGAAGAGAGTTGCCTGTAAAGTTTGGAAGAGGTGATTGCTCAACCAAACATGTGAACATAAGTATAAGATGAAAAGAAACATGGAAAACCAAGCAGAAATAATACCACAAAAGCAACTCAATAATTTCCCAGAAGCGAATTTCCAAAAAATAGAGGTATACAAGCTGGATGATAAAGAATTTAAAACACTTTAAAGAAGCTCAGTATATTTAAAGAAAATATAAAGGGACAATTAAATAATAAAAAAAGATAAACATGAAAAACAATAAATACTGAAATTATTTAAAAATTCTGAAGTTGAAAATAAAACAAAGGCAAAGAAAAAGCAGAGACCATGAATAGAAGAGAAGATGAATCTATGAACTCAGCAGAAGGAATCTTGGAACTCAAGACAAGTTAATATACTGTGAGAGGAGAAATTCAGAATAGTTCATTACTGGGTGATAATGTGAAAATTACTTTAACATAAGGATACAACAGAAAATTATTAAACAAAATAATGTCTTCAGTAAGTTAGAGGAAATACAATGTAAAAAATGTAAATTATAACAGCAAAAACAAAATATGGAAGAATGGTGGAAAAAAATAGTGGGTTTTAAAAATGTGACTAAAGTTAAATTGTTATCAAATAAAAATAGTCTATTATGATGTTTTATATAAACTTTACAATAACTACAAAGTAATTTATAATAGATATATAAAAGATACATAATAAGAGAATGCCACCAGAGCTATCATCTAATTACAAAAATATACAAAAAAGAAAAACAAAAAATCTACAAAGAATCTACAAATCAAAGAGACAATAATAAAATGGAAGTTGTAAGTCTTTACCAATCAGTAATTACCCTGAAAGTAAATGGATAAAATTTTCCCATCAAAAGATATAGATTGTTTGAATGGATTTAGGAAAAAAAGAAAAAGGAGACACAATATTTGCTGTCTGCAAAGGCATACTTTACTTTTAAGGACATATATAGATAGAAAGCAAAAGTTTAGAACAAAAATATGCTGTATAAATGGAAATGAAAAGAGTATAGGTATCTATACTTGTATCATACAAAATAGACTTTGATCCAAAAATTATAAAATGAAACAAAGATGAAATGATATATAATAAGAAAGAGGTTAATGCATTAAGGACATATAACAATTGTAAATAGTCTATTATTATGTTTTATATAAACCCTACAGTAACTACAAAGTAAAAATTTATATTAATTCAACATTAATAACCTAAATATATAAAATATTAATAGAACTGACAGGAGACATAGATTTTAAACAGTACTAGCAGACAACTCCAATGCCACACTTTTGACAATGAATATATCATTCAGATAGAAAATCAATATAAAAATATTAGATTTGACTACATTTTAAAACAAATAATCTTAGCAGACATATACAGAACATAGAATCTAATAATAGATGAATTCACATTCTTCTCAAGAACATATGGAACATTTTTCCAAGACAGATCATATGTTAGGCCACAAAATAAGCCTCAACAAATTAGGAAATGCAATCATATCAAATAGCTTTTTCAAATATCATGGTATAAAAACAGAATTTTGTAATAAAATAAATTTGAGAAAATTCACCAGTTTGAGGGATTAAATAACATGTTCCTAAATGACCAACAGGTCAAAAAAAAGTTAAATAATTTTTTCAAATCTCAGGAAAATGAAAACACAACATACCAAAAGTTATAAGATGCAGCAAAACCAGTTTTAAGAGTTAAGTTTAAGAAATTAAAGCCTACATAAATTGAGAAGAAAGATCATAAATAAACACTCTAACATTACACCTCAAGGAACTAGAGAAAGAACAAACTAAGCCTAAATTAGCAAAATGAAAGAACTAATAAACATCAGAGTAGAAGAAATAAGCTGGGTGCAATTGTGCATACCTGTAATCCCAGTACTCTGAGAGGCAGAGGCAGAAGGATTGCAAATTCAAGTAGACTTTGTCTCAAAATAAAAAATAAAATAAAATAAAATAAAATAAAATAAAATAAAATAAACAAAGAGCTGTGATGTACCTCTGTGCAAAGGCTCTGGGTTCAATTCCTCATACTGTTAAAAAAAAAAGACTGGATGGAAGGAAGACAGAAATGAAACAGAGGTTAGATAAATGCTGAAAAAGATCAACTACACTCATCTGGATTTTTTTAAAAGACAAGAATTATAAACCTTTACCTAGACTAAGAAAACAAATAAAATCAGAAATAAAACACGAGGTATTACAATTGAGGCTTAGAAATACAAAGAGTCTTAAAGAGTCTTCTCTTAAAAGTTGTAAGACAAAATTTGGACAATTAAGAAGAACTGGAAAGCACCTGCCTGGCAAGTGAAAGGGCCTAAGTTCGATTTCCAGTTTTTAAAAAATGGATAAATCTCTAGACACATACAACCTACAAAGAATGAATAATGAAGAAACAGAAAATCTGATCATATTACTCAAGTAAGGAAATAGAATCAGTAATAAAAATTGCAAGAAACTGATGGCTTCACAGCTGAATTCTATCAAACATTAAAGAAGATCTAATACAAAACTTTCTCAAACTCATTCAATAAATTAAAGAAGAGGCAACACCTCTAAACTCATTTACAAGGACAGTACAACCCTGATATTAAAGTCAAACAAAGATACTACAGGAAAAGAAAATCACAACCCAATATTCTTGATGAACATAGATCCAAATATTGTTAACAAAATACTAGCAAACTGAATTCAACAGCATTTTAAAAAGATTACTTTGCCATGTTCAAGGGAAATTTATCTCTGGAATTATATTCTTTGAAATATAATAATAAGGTTCCAGAAATTCAGCACAGGAACAGAATATTTCTTTTTCAGGAACAGAATATTAAAAGCAGTTAGAGAAAAGAAACAAATCACCTGTAAAGGAAGGCCCATCAGAATCACAGCTGACTTCTCAACAGAAACCCTCAAGTCAAGGAGAGTTTAAAGTGAAGCATTTCAATCCATAAAAAGAAACAATCTCCAATCAAAATTGATGTACCTTGAAAAAATATCTTTCAGAATTAATGGAGAAATGAAATACTTTCATGTCAAAGAAAAACTGAAAAAACTCACAATCACCAAACCAACTCTCCAAAATGCTCTGAAGGATATTCTACAAAGAGATAAGTGAAAGAGTGCCCCGCCACAAAACTCTTAAATATCTTAAATATCACCTTTGTTTGTACCTTTTCAGGATGGATAAAAGCCTTTCCCACAATCAGGGAGACTGCTGATGTAGTTACTAATATCCTGTTACAGGAAATCATCCCAAGGTTTGTTCCACCTCAGAGTATTCAGTCAGATAATGGTCCAGCCTTTATTTCTCAAATCACCCAACAGGTATCCTCAAGCTTACATATCACCTGGCGCCTACACATCCCATACCATCCTCAGTCCTCAAGGGAAAGTAAAAAAGGCAAATGGCCTCATAAAAACACACCTTACAAAACTTATTTTAGAATTACACCAACCTTGGCCTCAACTTTTGCCCCTAGCCTTAGCCAAGCTCAGGGCACTTCCCCAGGCTCCTATATTTTTAAGTCCTCTTGAATTTATGTATGGCAGGCCATTCTTACTCCACAATCTTCCTACCCCACAGAGTCTCCCTCCTCTTGCTGACTACATTCCAATCCTCTCCCTCCTCCGACACTTGTTACCACTTGTTACAACAGCATGCTGATCTCTGCCTTCCTCAACCTTCTGAAGGGACCAAGTCAGACCCTCCCATATCATCAGGAGATCCAATTTATCTCAAATGTTCAAAATCCACAGGACTACAACCAAGGTGGAGTGGCCCCAACCTGGTCTTCTTGGCAACCCCAACTGCGATCAAAGTTGCTGGACTCCCATCCTGGTTTCAAATCACGCAAGCTAAGTGGTGCCCTCCCAACCCGGAATTTAACCATCCTGAGTGGTCATCCCATCTTCTGTTGCCCACCCGTCTCCATCTCACCAAGACCTCACAGCCGCAACTCTCAGGCTAAGTCATGTTCTGTTATCCAGTTTAGCTCCTCATTCCTTACATTTTATTATCTTTTTTACAGCAGGACTCTCGACAGTCTTTCCTAAAGCCTCCCACATCATGCATAAGATCATCTTTGTGTTGTTGTTCTACATGACAACTGTCTCAGTGCTATCTACTCTCAGCTGTTTAGTCAAACAAGATCCCTGAGGGCCTAAGCTCATATCTGCCTTATAGTGACACAGCCATGGCTCTCCCTGCTTTTCTTATTCTTTCCAGCTCAACTCCTGGACCAGAGACAAGCCCTACCTACCTACACCTTTAATTTTTACCCTTTAAGATGGGACAATAAGTACCTCTCACCACTTTACTTCTCCTAATCCTTTACTTTTCAGATTTTACCTCACCATGTTCCTGATAAAAGGACACATTTAAATCAAAGGCACCTTTCTTCCTACCTCCCCTGGGTTTTAAATATAATAGTGGCCTTCCTCCTCACAGCACCTTGTCTCTTTGTTTTTTCCAGTCCAAGATACAGACATGTGCCAATGATAAAGTTGTCCTGGCCAAACCACCTGGTACCAGCTTCTACATGGACATCAACCATCATCCCATCAACCTTCCTAAGCCCCAATACAGTGCCCCTTTCCAGCAGGAAGTAGTAAGAGAGAGACTTTGCCCTTTTTCTAATAACAAAAAGATGGGGATGAAAGAGTTGTGCCCTGGAAAGCTGTGGTGGGAGGGAGGACCAAGGGGCAGGACCAAACTGTAGTCACCTTTCCCAGTGGCATGAAAATAGCCCCAATTAATAACCTGTGCATTACCTGTGCCCACCCTAAGCGCCACCCAAGTCAGAGGTTATATGAGTACCCTAACCACACGTGCGGGTTAGAGAAGGCCAGGCTGTCTATGGTCATTGACTTCTCTCCAATAAAGGTCTCTTTATATCATATTTTGCTGTTCCATCCTGCTGAAAATCCTAACAATAAGGAAGACCAGAATTCCAAGAACAGCAACAGAAAGAAGCCACCATGTAGACCAACAGAGGGTAAAGACAGGGTACTGACAAAAGTAAAATAATATTAACCAATACATATCAGTTATAACCACCAATTTACCAATCAAATGAAAAAGACTAGCAGAGTGGATCAAGAAGCAAGATGCAACAATACACCTCATATAAAAACACATTTAACTCAAAAAGAAATTCATAGACAATAAGTCAAAGGATGGCAAACAATACTCCATGTGACAGGAATGGAGAAAAAAGCAGGGTAGCCATGTGAACTGAAAGCTAAGACTGATCAAAAGAGACAAAGAAGGTTACTACTTATTAGTGAAAGGAAAACTCCAAGAGGAGAACATAACAATCATAAATATATATGCACCAAATACTAGTGCACCTAACTACATAAAACAAATTTTGGTGGACATAAAAAAATCAAATAAATACTAATACAATTGTAATGGGGTATCTCAATACCTCACTGTCACAAATAGATCACCTAGACAAAAAATCAACAAAGATATGGCAAAACTAAACCAAACCTGTGAACAAATGGACTTAGTAGATATCTACACAGTGCTTCACTCCACAACAAAAGAACACACATTCCTGTTAGCTGTACATGGGAGGTTCTCTAAAACAGACCACACAGAACAAGCTTAAGTAAATGAAAAGGAATCAAAATTATCCCATGTATATTATCTAACTATACTGAATGAGAATGGAAATCAAAGGCAAAAGAAACCACAAAAACTACATAAATACAAGGAAATTAAATAACATCTTCCTGAACAATGAATGAATTACAGAAGAAATTAAAGAACAAGTTAAACAGTATCTATAATTAAATGATAAGGCCAATACAACATACTGGAATTTATGGGACACAATGAAAGCAGTCCTAAGAGGGAACTTTATAGTGGTGAATTCATATCAGGAAAACAGAACAAGGTCAAATAAACAACTTAATATTGAACCTCATACTTCTAGAAAAAGAAGAACAAATTCAAACCAAAGTTTGTATGAGGGAAGAAATTATAAAGAGCAGAAATTAATTCAACTGAGACTAAGAAAACACAAGAATCAATGAATCAAATATTTGGTTCTTTGAAAGACTAAATAAAATTGATAAACCCTTAGCCAACCTTATCAAAAAGAAAAAAGACTCATATTCATGTAACTGGGAATTAAAAGGATAGAATCACAATGAATCCTGTGGAAAACCAGAAGATCAATAATATCTACCTCAAGAACCTGTAATCTAATAAGATGGAAAATTCAGAGGAAATGGACAGATTCCTAGATACACATGAATTGCCAAGACTGAATCAAGATATAAAAATTCTAAATAACCAAATATCAGTCAGTGAAATTGAAGATGTACTTAAAAACAAAGAAAAGCCAGGATCCTGATGGATTCACTGCTGAATTCTACAAGAAATTTAGAGGAGCTCTAATGTCACTACTGATTAATGACACTGAAAGGGAAGCAATACTCTCAAAGTTATTCCTGTAAGTAAGTATTATCCCAATATCAAAACCAGAGAAGGATTCAGTCAAAAAAGAGAACTACAAACCAATCTCCCTAATGAACAGAGACACAAAGTCTTCAATAAGTGATTGGCAAACAGCATGCAACAAATCATCAAGAATATTATTCATCATGAACAAGTAGGATTCTTCGCAGTAATGCATGGGTGGCTCAACATTCAGAAATCAATAAATGTAATGCACCATATCAACAGATTCAAAGACAAAAATCACATGATCATCTCAATAGATACAGAAAAAAGATCTGACAACGTCCAATACCCATTCATCATAAAAACTCTACAGAACATAGGAATATATGGTCTGTATCTCAATTTGATAAAGCCAACTATGACAAACTGATAGCCAACATTATATTAAACAATCAACTTTCACTTTTAAATCAGGAACAAAACAAGGACATCTACTATCATCTCTTTTATTTCATACAGTTCTGGAAACATTAGCCAGAGCAATTAGATGAGAAAAAAAAAAAGAATAAGGATAAGAAAGGAAAGGAAGAAGTTAAATTGTTATTATTTGCTCACATAATACTCTACATAGAAGACCCTAAAAACTCCACCAAAAAACTTATTAATAACCAAATTCAATAGCATAGCTAGATACAACGGCAATACTCAAAAATCAATAGCAAGTTGGACACTGGCATGCCTGTTATTCCAGCCTCAGGAGGCTGAGGCAGAAGAATTGCCATGAGTTCAAGGTCATCCTTGGCTACACAGTGAATCCAGGCTAGCCTGAAGTACATAGCAAGATGCTGTATCAAGAAAAAATCAACTAGGGACTGGGAATTTAGCTTAGTGGCACAAGTGCCTGTCTGGCAAGTGTGAGGTTCTGAGTTTGATCCCCAGTACAAAAAAAAAAAAAAAAAAGAACAAAACTAATAGCATTCCTGTACACAAATAACAAACTCACTGAGAGAGAAATTAGGAAAACAACACCTTTCACAATAGCATAAAAAAAAAAATGAAGTACTTAGGAATCAGTCTAAAAAAGGAAGTAAAATATCTTTAGAAATCAATAAATGTAATGTACCATATCAACAGATTCAAAGACAAAAATCACATGATCATCTCAATAGATACAGAAAAAAGATCTGACAAAGTCCAATACGCATTCATAAAGTAAAATATTGAAGTAAAATATTGAAAATTATAGTACTCTGAAAAAGAACCAAAGTGGCTATTAGAAAACAGAACAAGGGTAGGCCTGCTCTTCGCCCACAGGGAACATCGCAGAGACCGGCAGCTCAGCCTGGGCTGTTCAGGACTGGGAACATCGTGGGCTGTGCGGGAGTGCAAGGCCCACACTTCGCCCGCAGGGAACATTGCGGGGGACCAGTGGCAGAGGGCCTGAGCTGCCTGGGACCACATCTGCTGGACCCATCCTTCTACCAGGAACATTGAACTACAGTGGACTACCATGCTGGCTTGATGAGAGGCTCAGGAACCCCTCACCCAAACAGAAGACTCATCAGGCTTCAGTCAGTGTGGTGAGTTTCCCCATAAAATAGAGGTCTGAAGTGAAACTCCCTCAAAGTGTATGACCTTGGCTAACCTGGCAAGAGAGTGGATAACCCCCTCCCCCACACAGAGAACATCAGACAGGTTGAGGAGTGTGCCAGTATCACCCTACCCAAACTTAGAAGAAATTAAAAGAACTTATGAGACCCCCAGTGACACAGTAGGGCCTCAGCTGATACAAACACTATGGCCAGGGAGACCTGGTGACCTGCAGCAACCTGAAGATATAACAACAGCAAGAACTAAGAGTTACCCTACATCAATACATCTGGGCAAGTTAACTCAGAAAGAATATAGGACTCACCCAACAGGCACGGTAGGAGGAATTCAGGAGACTGGATCTCCTCTTCATAGTGGTACCCAGCAATTTGACAAACATCAACCACACAGTAGAACCCTGAAACACACACTGCAGAAAGTTGTGACTGTTGGGATAGAAACACCAGAAATTTACCGAAAAGTTGAAAATGACTAAATGAAAAGGCAAAATGCAATCTCAAACATCTAGTCCATTAGGGACAAGTGCAGGTGATAATGAAATAGAGGACCCTAAAATTCACACACCAGAAATCTCGGAAAAGATAGCAAATGAAGTAAAGACACAAATCCATGAGGCTATAGAGGAACTCAAATTAGAAATAGTATCTTATGTAAAGACAAAAGTAACAACCTTAGTAAATGAGCTGCTCAACATAGCTAGAGAAGAAATAGATAAGAAACTACAGGAGCATGGGAAATTGATTGAAACTTTGAATGAACAATGCAGAAAACAAGCAGAATCTATGAAACAAATTGAAAGAGATATGCAAGAAACAAAAATTGCATTGAAAGCCTGCAAAGCCGTTTAAATGAAGCTGAGGATAGAATTTCGGACCTTGAGGATAGGATCGCAGATAGCAATCTTGAAAGGGTAGAACTTATAAAAACAACAAAGCAGCATGAAATGAAAATCCAACAGCTACAAGATGATGCCAGGAGAAACAATGTTAGCGTAATAGGCATTAGTGAGGAGGCAGGAGACAATGCAAAGTATATAGCTAAGCTGTTCACAGAAATAATGGCAGAAAATTTCCCAAACATGGGGGAAAAAAGCGGATATTCAAATAAGTGAGGCATATAGAACTCCAACATAAACCTATACCCAGACATGTAATAATTAAGATCTCAGACATACAACATAAACACAGAATACTAAAAGCTGTTAGAGAAAAGACATAACTCACCTATCAAGGAAAGCCTATTAGAATCACAGCAGACTTCTCAGCACAAACCTGCAGGCTAAACCGAGCTTGGAGTGAAGTATTTCAAGCCCTAAAAGAAAACAACTTTCAACCCAGACTGACGTACCCAGCAAAACCATCTTTCAAATTTAATGGAGAAACAAGATACTTTCATGACAAAGAACAACTAAGGAAATTCATATCCACCAAACCAACCTTAGAAAGAGTGCTGAAGGACATCCTAGATAGAGATAAAAATGACCACAATCTCCAGAACAACAACAGAAATCACCAGGATGGACAAGAAAGTAAACAAGGGAGAAAACCAGGAAACTAACAACAGTAACACAACGTGGCAAAGTCAATCCAGTACATATCAGTAATATCTATAAATGTAAATGGGCTCAATTCACATATCAAAAGAAACGGGTTGATGGAATGGATCAAGAAACAGGATCCCACAATATGCTGTATACAAGAAACGCATCTGACTCAAAAAGAAACTCATAGATTAAAAGTCAAAGGATGGAAAACAGTATTCCATACAATAGGAACCCAGAAAAAAGCAGGGGTAACTATTCTATTTGCAGACAATGTGAACGTCAAACCTAAAATGATTAAAATAGACAAAGAAGGTCACTACATACTTGTAAGTGGAAAAATTCAAGATGAAGAACTAACAATTATAAGTGTATATGCACCAAACACAGGAGCACCCAACTATATAAGACAGATACTAAAGGACATGAAAAACCAAATACACAAGAACACAATTATTACAGGTGACCTTAACAGCCCACTGTCACAAAGAGATAAATCAACTAGACAAAAAAATCAGCAAAGAAATAATAGAACTCAATCATACCTGTGAGCAATTGGACTTAGTAGATGTTTACAGTGTTCCACCCAACCACATCAGAATACACGTTCTTCTGAGCTGCCCACAGGACATTCTCCAAAATAGACCATATATTATCCCATAAAATATTCTTAAATAAATGCAAAGGTATTGAGATTGTCCCATGCATACTATCTGACCATAGCACACTGAAATTGGAAATTAATGGCAAAAGAAATTGCAAAACTGGCATAAATATATGGAAATTAAATAACAACCTTTTGAACAACCAGTGGGCTACAGATGAAATTAAAGAAGAAATAAAGCAATACCTACAATTCAATGAAAATGTGGAAACAACCTATTGTAATCTGTGGGATGCAATGCAATTTCCCTTAAAAGGGAAATATATAGGGAAATATCATATCAAGAAAACAGAATGAGCACAAATAAACAATCTAATGCTTCATCTCAAGCTTCTAGAAAAAGAAGAGCAAGTTAAATCTAAAGCTCATAAAAGAGAGGAAATTGTAAAGATTAGAGCAGAAATCATTGCAATTGAAACAAAAAAATACAAAGAATTAATGAATCAAAAAGCTGGTTTTTTGAGAGAATAAACAAAATTGACAAACCTCTAGCTAACCTTATAAAGAAAAAGAAAGAAAAAACCCAAATTTGTGCAATAAGGACCTAAAAAGGGGAAATTACTACAGATCCCAAGTAAATTCAAAGGATCATGAACACCTACTTTAAGAATCTCTACTCACATAGAGAAGTAAAAATAGAGGAAATGGACAGATTTCTGGAAACATATGAACTACCAAAGCGCAACCAAGAAGGTATAGCAATTTTGAATAACCCAAAATCAGCTATTGAAATTGAAAATGTAATAAAAAACTTAACAACAAAGAAAAGCCCAGGTCCTGATGGATTCACAGCTGAATTCTATAAGAAAATTAGAGAAGATTTGATGCCAATACTCCTTAAACTCTTCAATGAAACTGAAAAGAAAGCAACCCTCCCTAATTCATTCCTGGAGGCAAGTATTACTCTGATACCAAAACCAGAGAAAGATCCAACCAAAAAGGAGAACTATAGGCCCATCTCACTAATGAACATAGACGCAAAGATTCTCAATAAAATACTAGCAAATAGGGCTGGGGATTTAGCTCAGCGGCATAAGCGTCTGCCTGGCAAGCGCAAGGTCGTGAGTTCGATCCCCAGTACCAAAAAA